>JBCAUG010731455.1:0-11970 GCA_038406175.1 Haplosyllis leylae | reverse complement strand
AGACCTACTAGACACGGAAAATATAGTGTCTATAATGCTACTTGCACTCACAATCTACATTATATACAAATTAGCAGCAAAATTGAAACAAATATGTAAACGACAAATAGGAAACACAACAAACGTTAACAAATCCAACCCCACAGTACACTTCAAGACATACGGAGGCAAAACGAATTACTCCATTCCATTAATAAGCATACCTATGGAAATGGATGCAATCTTAGACATCACCTCACCAAAACTATTACACACAAATACAACCACCTTTCCAATGGCCACCATAACATTCACATGGGACGGCCCAATCCACATAACAACACATAACAACAAAGAAGAACACGAAATGCCCATTACAATGCACTTACCTTTCAACGCCAGAAATACCATAATTCCAGCCACTATCGACCCTACCACAAGATCAGCCCTTATACTCAAAACATCCACAACCACTAGGTCAATCCTCCCTCACCCAATCTCACCAGTAAGGGAAGAGAACCAAGAAGACAACGAATACGAACCCCTAGATATACCCCCTCAAACAATACCAGCTATATGCCCACAACCAATGACATTCCAAGGATTCGTAAATTCAATACTAAAACCTAGAATCCTGGTCAACATAGAAGACTAAAACTACAGTCGATATCACAGAATTTACAATATTATGACTAAAAGACTCATACACCGTCAAGCTAAAGAACAAATAACTTTCTGCTCACAATTATTATTAACATCATACTACAATCACCATTTTTTTGACCATGTATAAACTTAACTTACACCAAAAATGAAATGTTAGGAACAAATCAACAATGCCAGCGAAAACAGGACGCACAATCAACAAATCAACAATGCCAGCGAAAACAGGACGCACAATCAACAATTCAACAATGCCAGCGAAAATAGGACGCAAAACTCTGAATTCGACAAAAACCAACGCCACAACGAAAGCCGACAAACAAGCACGCCCTACGCAGAACGAATCACGCCAAAACGAAACATTTGAAACGCCCAACACCTGATCCGAACGAACACTGTATTAATATCTACGACAGCGGCCTATGTATTATAACAATGTACAAATTAGTGAATTATAGCATGACTATATAAGCTACAATCCGTTACTACTATACATATATGTAACTATAGAACATTAATTATCGATACACATTTTATACCTGTACAAAAACGACTATTTTGATGATTCCAACAGCATAAGGATATGCCAATAGAAACTATTCATAACATGTACAAAAAGAAGGTACACTGTACATACTGTATTATTAATGTCCCTACACTGTTTTTACATATGACCCAAGAACCTTAGAGGACTTAATCCGGTTCTCGGGCGGGGGCATATGTGACACCGAGATTTACCACTTAGGACATCTCAATATATTACGTAACATTACATAATAGTTATGAATATGAATCTTAAATATTAATATATATCCAATAATAAAACAAACCTTCCAATAAGTAATACACCATCTAGAGCCCCAATACAGCACAACCGTCACGTCTAGACAAAGCGGTCCTAGACGCACCGACCATAGCAAGATAATCCCTTGTAATACTAGACATACCAATCAATAACTAATTGATCCTTTGTACTATTTAGATTAACCCCGACATCAATGAATGTACCCGCATGACGCCCAGCGACATGCACATTGTTTACCATGTTATACATCAAAGACATCCGGCCACCTGGACGCTGACACATACTAAATCCGTTGCCCTAAGCAAACATCATTGTTTATCATTGTATATCTATTGTTTATCTATTAATCCTTCTGTCTGGTGCAGGTCGGCGCGGGTGATATATAAGTCGCTCACACCGACCTCTCAGGCAGAACAGAAGAGAATTAGAGATTAGAGAACCAGAACCTGCCTCAACGATACAAGTACTATACCTCGAAGATATCAGCAATAAACCAGAAGCTCTACACTCTACCCCGTACGCTTGTTCCGATCATTCAATATATATAAGTGGTAGTTTAACCTATCACATATTGGTGTGAGAACCCTACTCGGTACTTCTACAGCAGTACGAGATGCTACATGAGTACTAGGAACAGCAAACCTGAACTACTAGAGCCTACAAGTCTAACGAAGAGGAGGCAGAGGACCACTACAGTACACAGTAACGAACAAAATCAAACTACAGCTAACCAACACGCAGCAACAGGAGGCGCGCAACCACCGACACGCCCTCCACCACCCATACTCGCCATGACGAACGAACAAGATGAAGCCAGGTTAGCAGAAGAAGAAAAAGCGAGACGTCGAGCACAAGAAGAAACAAGAGAAAGCGCGGAAGTCCTAGCAGATGCAGTAGCAAAGGGTAATGCAAGATCTAATACCCTACAAATAGCAACGCCACCACCATTCGAGAAACCAACACGGGAATACACCCTCACGAAATTTCTAGAAAACCTTGAGAGATTCGTCGCTGATGCACATCCGGGACAACAACATGTTATCACGAAGTGCATGAGCAAGTACCTCAGGGGCGTTGCACTAGCTCTACACAGCGGTATTTTGGAAACAGAAAGAGACGACTACAAAAAGGTGAAACAGATCTTTATCGACCACTTCTCCCAGCCAGAATACATCCTATACGACGAACAGGAGCCGCCCCTCAAACCATCGGACGACGTAGTAAAATTTCTGACCGAGTTTAGAACAAGACACCTACCAAAAAGGACACCGGACAAAGAAATGGTCGCCAGGGCAATAAGACTGATGGGTTTTGACTCACCAATTTGCAAACTCATCAGCCTGAGAAGGGACAAAACCTTCAGCGACCTAGTGATAACAGCGGGTCTGTACAAGGTAGAAACGGACAGAACAAACTCCATTATGGAAGAACTACTCAAGAAAATGGACACCAAGAACGCTGACCTCATAGCTGCCATAAGGAAAGCCGAAACAGACAAAATACCGGCTGATGCAGAAGTAAACGCATTTAGCAGAAGAGACAACAACCCACGTAGCCCGAACCACTCACGAAGATCCAGCTACGGGGGCAACAACTTTCCGAATGAGGCTACACACCAACAACATCAACAACAGTACCAACAAAGCAGCCATCAACCACAACAACAGTATCAACAGCAACAACAGTACCAACAAAGCTACAGCCAGCAGCCACAGCAACAGTACCAACAACATCAACAATACCAACAAAACCATCAGCAAAGTCAACCACATCAAGATAGTCACAATAGATACTTAGAGAACAAGGTTGCGGACCTAACAGACAAAATATACAAGATGGCCATGAATAACAAGGTACAACAACAGCCTCAGCAACAACAGCAAATAGTGCCATACGTGCCACAACAGCACAACAGCTACCAACAACAACAACAAACTTATCAACAGCCTAGGTACCAAAACAATCAACGCCAACCAGGCTACACCAATAGAAACAACACACAACATCCAACACCAGACGGCCTACACCCAAGATGGAACTCCATCGCACAACTTCCAAAAGACCACGCGGTCAACATGAACTATAAAGGAAGAAACTACAACCCAAACTATAGAAGAAATGGCCAACAGCCACAACAACAACAACAACAATACTACCAACATCAACCCCAACAGCAGAGACAACAACAACCATACAACAGAAGGGTTTTCAACGTAGACGGATTCCCTTCAGAAAACATGATCAACACCAACTCCCTGCCGTTGGAAAACTAGAATGTCGTCCCCAAATTAGGCCCTTGGAAGACGACCGCAACGTAGATAAGACAACCCATTTCCGACTGGACTACGCCAACACGACCGACCCACCACCAAAACAGACGATAAAGAAAATTAGACATCCAACAGCAGATCTTCGTCTTAAATCAACAGAAACAGGTGAGCTCAAAGTTACTACTGTTTCTATAGTTGACGGTCGTATAAACATCTCAATATTTCCAGATACAATCCCCGCATTAGTGGATACGGGGGCAAACATTTCATGTATCAGAGAGTCTTTACTCCAAAGAATAAAACGTAATCTGAAAAGGGAACCAAAAATGGTAACTGTGAACATGAGAGTCTCTCTAGCAGACGGGACATCTAGGTACGTAAGGAAAGCAGCGATCCTGTCATTCAAAATCAATGACGTTCAATTCACACAGCAATTTGCTGTTTTTAACGCTTTAGACTTCCCAGTAATACTAGGTACCAACTTCCTATACAAAACCCGTTCCCTCATAGATTTTGACGTAGACCCCACTCCTGAAAACCAACCATTCAGGGCAGTGAAATCGTTCACAATACCACCGTATTCTGAGTTAGCAGTGACGGCAAGAGTAACCTGTTTCCATTCAGTGTATAATACCCAAGGAGTTACAGATAATCTACAGAGGGTCATGCCATCAAACTATCTGGTGAAACACGCACTAGTCACACCAGACAAAAATGACAGACACCCAGTAGTTTTGATGAACGTGACACCTCACCCCACTAGGGTCAGAAAGGGAGACATTATAGGCCTGTACTGCAGACCAAATATCCTCCCCACAACTATCACCGACCCCATACTACAAGACACCATAGATGATACAGATGAAGTAGGTAGCACCTACTCAGACGCAGGCACCCATTATGAATCTGACGAGGAATCCATTATGGATGACCCCTGTGAGTTACCAGACTTACAGTTCAACATTCATGCAATGGCCTGCGACCAAATAGAAGACAAATCTAACAAATCAAACCTGCTAGACAACAGACAACAACACCAACTAGCAGATCTTTTACAAGAGTACGACGACGTATTTGTAGGTAAGGACGGAAAAATCGGACAGACCCACCTCTACACCCACAAAATAGATCTTAAACCAGATGCAAGGCCATGCCATACATATCCATTCAGAATGTCACCACAAAAAGCAAATCTATTCGAAAATGAATGCCAAAAGCTGGTAAACCAAGACATCCTGGAGGAGACAAACACAGGACCATGGGCATCAAGATCTTTTCTAGTAGAGAAAAAGGACGGTTCACATAGACTAGTGACTGATTTTCGATATCTAAACTCCCAAATTATAAACCAAGCCCTAGTTTCACCAAGAGCCGACGACAGCATAGAAATGATAGGAGAAATGAAACCAAAAGTGTTCTCAAAAATGGACGCACAACAGGGCTTCTTCCAAATTCCACTTGCAGAAGAAGACAAAGATAAAACTGCATTCCTTTCGAGAACCAAAAAGTATAGATACAAATCTATGCCAATGGGCTTGAGCAGTTCAGCTCAAGCTTTTCAGGCACTTATAAATGTCATACTGCAGAATTTGCAGTATAAGTGCGCCATACCTTATTTGGATGACATACTTTGCCTGTCCCCTACAGTGGACTCTCACTTCGATGACCTGAGAAACATTTTCTCAGCTCTCAGAAGGGGCAATCTAAAACTCAAAAAGTCTAAGTGTGAATTCTTCCTGGAGGAACTCGATTTCCTCGGAATGAAAATCACACCAGACGGGATAAAGCCATCTCCAGATAAAATAGAGGCGATATCCACCTTTCCGACACCAAACTCAGTGACCAAACTCAGAAGTTTTCTAGGTTTAGCCCAATTTTATAGACGTTTTATAAAAGGGTTTAGCAGTACAGCTAGACCTCTATTCAATCTCCTCAAAAACGACACAAAGTTTGACTGGACAACAGAACACAACAGTGCATTCCTAAAGTTGCGAAAAGCGCTCTGTGAGGATACGATTCTATTATATCCACAATACAAGGAAAACTACTACTTGTACACAGACGCCTCTGGAACAGCTGTAGGGGCGGTGCTCAAACAATACGACAAGGAAAAGATCCTACGACCAGTAGCCTTTGCAGGTAGATCACTCACAGATACAGAGAAGAATTACAACACCACTCAGCGTGAACTTCTAGCAGTGATCTATGCCGTCAAATATTTCAGGCACTACTTGGACGGGGTCCACTTCCATTTGTTTACAGACCATAGCAGCCTCAAACAAATTATTGAAAAAGCAGACAATAAGTCTCTATGGTCTAGATGGGCACTGGAACTACAAACATACGATTTTACCATCAATCACCTCAGAGGTAAACTAAACGTAACAGCGGATGTACTGTCAAGAAGAGACTATCCACAAAACAATAATCCAATAGTAGACGTCCCAGACAGAAAATCCTACAAATACAAAGTCTGTAATAGAGTCAAGTTTTCACTGCACAACCCAACTACAGAATTCGACATCAGAGATCCACCAACAAATATACAGAGACCACCTGGACACCCAATATTAAAACTAGAGTCGACCCATAAATTCTACTGTGCATGTGAAGACAACTTACCCACCCACGACGAAACCAAAGCTAGAGTATCAATGATCACCAGATCCATGAAAAGGACAACAACAAAACCAACAATGGATCCAAAAACATCAGATACTCATAGCGGCAAAACATCCAAGGACTATCCAAAAGAATGCTATCCAAAAGCTAAAGAAATCGTGATTAAACAAATAACAACACCAAGAAGACTGAAAGATGCAGCTATTATGAAGGATACTCTAATAGAACAGACAAAAGCAATTATAGATACCTTCAGTAATAATGGAAACGTCCTACTTAATCTACAAAACCTTATAAGAGAACAACGAAAAGACGAGGACCTGAAACCACTCATCAACTACTTGATTAAAAACGAGCTGCCGAACAACAGAAAGGAATCGAGAGCTATACTACTACAGGCAGAGGACCATATATTCCTCGACGACGTCCTAGTACACGTCAGTACCCTAATGTGGAAACAACTCAAGGATATTTCGTTTCAACCAGTTATACCATCATCACTCAAGTTGCCAGTACTGAAATTGTTTCACGACATACCACTAGCAGGCCATGTCGGGACTCAAAAGATGCTGTCAGCTATGATTCCAAAAGTATACTGGCGAAACATGCCCACTGAGGCCCAGAAATATATTTCCACATGCGATACTTGTCTGAAATCGAAAAAAGCTCCAGATCCGGCAACGTTGCCTATGACTAAACACGTACAACAGTCCTACCCATTTGAGTTTGTACACATCGACGCCCTAGGCCCATTGCCAGAAACAAAGCGCGGTATGAAACATATTCAAATAGTAGTTGACCGGTTTACAAAGTATATCATAGCATATCCAACAGCAACGTTAGACGCTCAAACTACAGCAAATGACTTTGTGCACAATGTAGTCCTAACACAAGGTGTGCCCAATATGTTACAAAGCGATAACGGCACATCTTATACAGGTAGTAATTTCAAGCACATGTGTCAGACCTATGGAATCACACACGTCAACAGTACAGCCTACCGACCAAAGTCAAATGGTCAGGTTGAACGTTACGTCAAAGTGATTTCCACAGGGCTGCGCGCATTTTGCCATGACCACCAAGATACATGGGATGAACTACTACCATACATTGTATTTTCAATCAACAGCACAATTTCACAATCAACAGGGTTCAGCCCATTCTTTCTACTTCATGGACGCCAACCAAACACCATAGTTGACAATGCTCTAAAATTACCACAGAAAGCACATACAGTTACGGAGCATGTGATTAAGATAATGGCAAAATTAGACGAAGCACACAAAAGAACGTTCTTGAACATAGCTGGAGCCATAGATAAGATGAAATCCTATCATGATAAAAAGGCAAAACCAACCAAAATCAAAAAGGAATCCATTGTCTATGTAAAAATCCCAAGACTCCTGAATAGGACCCAATGCTTCAAGCTTCAGGAAATTTATCAAGGCCCCTACATAGTCTGCGATTTCATGTCACCAGTAACAGTAATATTGAAATCACTGGAAACACTAAAATTAGCAGCAAAACCCATACACGTCGACAGATTACGACTGGTAACCGAGGCAAGAAACAACCACTACCTCACCAGACTGATCAAACATGACGATATGGCGTTTAACAGACTATGGAAGACAGATAGAGGCACACTAAGACCAACAAAAGCTTTGCTATCTACAAGCCGAAGCATACAGCCAAAGCCTTGCCACTCCAAAATTTCCAAACGAACCTTTGCAACTAAAAGCTAGCTATAAAACATCGAAAGCATCTTCAACAGATTTCTAGCCCACGGACAACGAATAATGAAAACACTTACAACAATACGAATGGACAAAACAAGGACAACAAAGAGACCCAACCGACCATTCACCAATTTCATTCCTAAATCGGACATAGCACGAAAACTATCATCGGTTAGCAAAACCAAAACGTCTGACATCTATACAATACAAGTAGTAACAATAATTTCTGTAGATTAATTATAATTAATCCTGCCCAAATCCCCAGACACGACACCTGATGGCGGCGTCACGGCCAATGATGCCGACATTTAAGCTGAAGCCTTATAAACTTCAAAGGTGTGGAGTCTCAATAACACCTGATAATCAAAACATACACAACGGTAGTGGGTATACAAAGGCGATAGCCGCGAATGCCTAGCCAACATGTCGCTCCCGCATAGAGGGATTAATATCCGCTACCCGACACCCAATACAAACAATATAAATTACTACCATCACTTCAAAGACAGACAATGCTAACTGACCCTAACTAGTATAGCCTAGTGCCATATATAAGTGCCCGATTTCCATCATTCATCACTTCGACTACACATAGCGACAGAGCAACACCAAAATGTACATCATATTATTCCTCATCACTGCACTATGTGCAGCCATATCAGCCGAGCGCGTGGTACGCCAAAATGCCGGCATTATCTACGAAGGTCTACCAGGACAGCTGATCTCAGGACACGACAAGATGGATATAGTAATAGCCATCCCATACACTATACCTGACATCCCACTGTCCAGACTTCCCCTGGAACCACAAATTAGAAAACTACAGGGCAGATACCTTCACATCAAGACAATAATACACCAGAGACTCATCCAACAAGCAAAAGAGTTAGACGTCCTACTGCAAGCAACCCTGTTGAACATTCACCAGACACTACAAAACATAAGACACTTCCTATCCGACCCCATCACCGAACGAGACACCCGAGCAGTACTCGGATGGCTCGGCAATTTATTTGCAAAAATATTCGGTATAGCCACGAAGGAAGACGTCGAGAAACTGGTCAACACCGTCCATAACTACGACAAGATAATGTCGAATATGGCGGCGACAGACGAAGAAACATCAAAACTCTTGAAAAACCTTGCAGAAAAACAAGAGGACCTAATCACTACCTACATCAAGGATTTCTCGGGATTACAATTTACGATCAACAACATTACGGATACCTTTAACAACTATTCACTAAAATTGGAAGATACCCTATACACACTGGAAACACAAGCGGACTCTATACAACAACAGCTCACCTTGCTAACAACAGAAATGGTTGTATCTCAAGCCCGCCTTACCCTACTTAATGCCCTCCAATCCATAGAGAATTCCCTAAGATTATTATCCACTGGCACACTGGCACCAGACCTCATACGTCCAGTTGATTTAACTGAACAGCTAACTAAATTAGATACTAGAATCAGGAAAGATTATCCTGGTTCCCAAGTGGCAGTTATGGAATCAGCATACTACTATTCACAACCAGTAACAGTATACACCTACACTAGAAATCACTTATACATACACCTTTCTATCGTCGTAGCTGCCACCGACTCAAAATTCCAACTATTTCAAATACTTCTCTTAAATATACCAATAGACACAGCCAACATGACAAACCATGGCTCTACAAAATTACACACAGATTCAAAGTTTCTAGCAGTCAGTGACTCAAATACAGTGTTTATGGAACTAACTGCTGCAGATATACACACATGCCATGGTTTCCCAACGAGAATTTGCTCCAGAACATTCCCTAGGAGACGACCAAATCCACCAACATGCATAATAGCTATATTCCAAAACTCAGCTGACAACATTAATTCCATATGTAACTACATAGTTAAGCCAAAAGACATAATAAAAACCAATGCCATAAGCATATCATCCTCGTCCTGGCTCATAGCAACTAATGAACAAAACTATCACATAATATGTCAAACTGAGACTCCAAGCAAACACAAATCTACACCATATATGCAGATAACAGTGCCTTGCAACTGTGCTCTACAGTTCTCTGCACTATACCTGCCAAATACCAAAGTAGACTGCAACAAAACAATAGTATTCCACACTACAACACACCCAGCCAACCTACCCATCGTTGCGCTTCTATCACACTCGAATTTTGAAATTACACCTTCCTCACTACATATGAAACCAATAACGATCCCTTCTTTACATCTAACAAACTTAGTAACTACTAGTTCAATGACAAATTTAACGAAAATTCCTCTATCTATGTTCGCAAACGAAATCTTACTCAAAACCAGACACACAGTAGAAATGGTGCACAATTTAAAACCAAGCACCACAATGCCGATTTCTTACTGGTATACAAACATTTGGACATATTTGGACCCAATTCTAACAATAAGTAACGCAGTACTTCTTACTATACTAATCACTAGAATCAAAAACCCTATTCCAATTTTCGCAGCGGTTCCTCAGGCACAGGCCCGTTCCTTAAATATAACCTGGAAAATACCCATTACCACGAAAGTAAACAAGGAACATATAAAAGACCTACTAGACACGGAAAATATAGTGTCTATAATGCTACTTGCACTCACAATCTACATTATATACAAATTAGCAGTAAAATTAAAGCAAATATGTAAACGACAAATAGGAAACACAACAAACATTAACAAATCCAACCCCACAGTACACTTCAAGACGTACGGAGGCAAAACGAATTACTCCATTCCATTAATAAGCATACCTATGGAAATGGATGCAATCTTAGACATTACCTCTCCAAAACTATTACATACAAATACAACCACCTTCCCAATGGCCACCATAACATTTACATGGGATGGCCCACTCCACATAACTACACATAACAACAAGGAAGAACACGAAATGCCCATCACAATGCACTTACCTTTCAACGCCAGAAATACTATCATTCCAGCCACTATCGACCCCACAACAAGATCAGCCCTTATACTAAAAACACCCACAACCACTAGGTCTATCCACCCTCACCCAATTTCACCAATTATAGAAGAAAACCAAGAAGACAACGAATATGAACCCCTAGACATACCCTCTCAAACAATACCAGCTATATGTCCCCAACCTATGACATTCCAAGGATTCATAAATTCAATACTAAAACCTAGAGTCCTAGTCAACATAGAAGACTAAAATAGACTCCGTATCACAGGATTTATAGTATTATAACTACATATAGAATATAGAATCATACACCGTCAAACTAAAGAACAATAACTTTCTGCTCACAATTTTTATGAACATTGTACTACAATCACCATTTCTACTATGTATAAACTTAACTTGCACCAAAAATTGAAATGTATAGGAACAAATCAACAATGCCAGCGAAAACAGGACGCACAATCGACAAATCACCAATGCCAGCGAAAACAGGACGCACAACCAGCTACGAAATACCAGCGAAAATAGGACGCAAAACTCTAAAATCGACAAGGCAACCCAACGCCACAACGAGAGACGACAAACCAACATGCCCAACGACACAAACGAATCATGCAAAAATGAACATTTGGAACGCCCAACACCTAATCCGAACGAACACTATCTTAATATCTACAACAGCGGCCTATGTATTATAACAATGTAACATATCAGTGAATTATAGCATGACTATATAAGCTACAATCCGATACCACTATATATATGTACAAAAAGAGAGACAATAATTATGCATACACATTTTTACTATTTGGATGATTCCAACAGCATAAGGTTATGCCGATAGAACTATTCATAACATGTACAATAAGAAGGTACATTGTACATACTGTATTATTAATGTCCCTACACTGTTTTTACATATGACCCAAGAAC
>JBCAUG010731444.1:0-11970 GCA_038406175.1 Haplosyllis leylae | reverse complement strand
GTAACAATAATTTTCGTGACTTCAAAGGCAATGTTTCATTGTTTAAATCAGCACAGGTCCCATGGACCTATTTTTTACTTTTAGCAAGCCATTCTTGTTGTGTGCAAAAGTCAGATTTAGCAGCGATGTTTTTTTTGTCTCAGTGTGGGTTTTTGGGTGAGAAAAGGGGCTGTTCCAGAACGCCTAAAATGTTCACACCACAAAAGGGTTTAAAGGGTTGTTTTTAAATTGTGTCTAAATTTTAGACTTTGCTTTATTTACATGCTTTTAATTGACGTAGCGGGTGTTTCATGTTTGTCTGATTGTCAAATATTTGTAGTCTTCAAAGGTCACACAAGAAAATATATCCCAAATGAAACATCGTTTGATAAATTGCTAGTAGAATGCTATTCGACTTTTCCCAACAACTTTAGCACTTTAATAATAAATCATGTCATCAACATTTTCAGGATTTGATGCGCAACGGTTAATAATTGAACAGAGAGAACAGAAAGAGTTAAACGTTCCAAAGCCATTATTACAGGTAACATAGCTAACAATTCTGAATTCAATTGCTACTCCATCTCTTGTTTTGAAATATTTTTTTTGTGGGATAGGGTGTGCAAATATCAACAATATTTGCAGTTTTTACCACTGGATTGTGACACAATTTTCCATTCTTTTAATAGAGCACTGTGGCAGTTGCAAAGAACATAAATGAACTGCATAGTTTAATGAAGGATTTGCCTGATTATGCGGACCAATTCCTGAACATGATCTGTAAAGTTTTGCAGGAGTATAGGGAAACATGTCATGGATCGTACAGAGGTAAGATATAATCGGATCATGTCTTTTTATGACACTTTTTTGCCAAACTAAAGCTTTACTATCTAGAGGAAAATAGCTACAAAGAAAAACATTCACCACAACTGGTAGAAGACGAAATAAGTTCAGCTTTCAATGAATTTTAAGACTTAAACAGCAACCCTGTAGAAAGCAAGTGGAGTGCCCACCACTGATGTCAGTCTCTGGGGCTCAGTCCACCAATCTATCCAGATCGGCAAACAAGAGTATCACCGCCTTTCCGCACAATCAGCTTGGGTCTGTTAACTACAAACAAAATCATTAAAATAACAAATTTCACTCCGTGAAAGACATTCCACACATTTTAATTATACTTGGATCCAATGACTACTACACGCAGTCCGAGGTGAACATTTTACGACAGCCGAACCTAGAAAATGTGTTTAATTGTAGTACTTTATATTCAAGATAAAAAAAACAACTTATTTTACGTTTATATTTTTCCCCATCCTTGCAGAACTTGGTCAAACAAAAGTCACTATGCCAAACTACATTCTTGAATAATTCCTTTCAGCACTACACTACTGGATAAGTTACTAAATTACTGATACCTAATATTTACAGGTATAGTTTTGTCAGACTCAGAAGAAAAAAGAATAATAAGCGCTACGTGGGCGAAAGATGAAGATATACAACGCTTTCTTAGGTAAGGTCAACAGTATAATCAATACTAATGTCTAAAAGTCAAATGTTTCAAACTCCTGGATAACTGTCACCTCTTTTGTGTACAGTAACGTTAAGAAATTAGGAATGTTACAGTCAAAGATTTACCAATATATTTCGCTGAACAGTGCACGGAAATGTCAGTACAATGACTGTGCTGTTGTAGATGTCTACCAAACTGGAAGAATCTGAAAGAAGAAGCGGTAACTGATGAAGAAAGTCAAATTTCCGAGGAGGATATGAGAGCTCTCAACTCGAAAGAATCATCCATCCTGACCAGTAACCTCAGCTCAGACGACCAACTCATTCCACAGCAGGAGATCATAACTGACATGTCACAGCTCCGAACATTGAGTAATCTGTGTGAAAGTCTGGTGAGTTTAAACTGGGGGATTCACATGCGCAGGGTCTGTGTGTAATATTGTTTGCTGTTCATGTGGTTGAAAATAAAGTGTTACGTATAAATATGGAGCCTCGGTGAATGAATATTTCTTTTACAAAACACTCTCTCACATATATATTTCTATTTTATTTACTGCAGGAATGGTTTTCGCAACAGATCCGGACTTTGGCAGGAAGTCTATCAACTGGAAGTAAAGGTCTTTTCATGATTCCCGCCTTAGATGGTTCGGTCAATGTAAGTGAAGTTTAGGAGTAGAGTATTGAAGGTATATCTCATATCTTGTGGAATCAGCTTTTCAAATGTTTCTTTTATTTTCTTGATAGGATGTACCAACTGTGTCGGAAGGAACATTAGAGTGAGTTATCATTTTATATTTCAAGCCATTCTTTGTGCACGTCCCGTTGCTTCAGTTTTTGCACAAAAACATTTTAGTGAACATTATAAGTTGAAAGCAACATCATTGTAGAACGTTGTTGTCGCTTGCACGAGATTTCGAGGAACTTGGCGAGTTGACTCTACTGGTGCTACATCTCGAAGTCCGAGTACATTGTTTTTACCACTTACTTCCAATAGCAATGCAGGTAAGTGAAACGAAGACATTGCTATAGAATAGATTCTAAGGTGGTTATTTTAATAGGACCCAACCAATATGATTTACAGAAAGATTTAATTAATTTTAGAGTAACTATTGTGGTGCAATCGATGATATGGATCCAGATTTTCACGTCATAAAGCTTAATAAAGATCTTTCATCAATGGAGGAAGTCATGACTCACAATCTACAACCGAGAAAATTCAAGTAAGATTTTGTTTTGAAGTGATTAGGCAATACGAAAATTGACGAAATAAGAAGGTCCACTTGTTCAGAAAAATGGCCTGGTCCGGTTTATTGGATAATGATATAATTTTTTTTTTACTTTGATAATCGAAACCAACTAGATCAAAAAACCAGCACCACAAGCCATAAACAACAGTTTATCTGAACCCAAATTTCAAACGATTACTTGCATTTCAACTGCCGAAAAAGACACATCAAAACTATGTAGTAGAGTTTTAAAAATATCCTAAATAAACCAATATTATTATTCTGGTGTCTGAGCAGTCTCTTCTCCAACAATGAACAGACACAAAATGTCTTTCAGATATGTGTTTGAGGGCCTGGGCCATCTTGTTGCTTCCATACTTATCAACAGCACCCAATATCTGAAACGTATCAATGAAAATGGCATCAAGAAAATGTAAGTCGTTGATTTTCAAATGTGGTCAGAAATGCTTTCGTCGATAGGGCAGAATATGTTTTTTTTGCCAATCCTTAGACTACTTTTTTGTGACTCTTATTGAAAGAAGATATAATATGGATATTTCCGAGTCTCATTATCGTTTCCATTTGGTGTAAAATAGAAAAACTACAAGAAATTTGTTTTGTATGTTCTGTGTTTCTATTTGCAATATGCCGAAATATTAACTTTCTGTTTCAAACAAATTTAGCTGTACTGACATGATCGTATGCTTTTTAGGTGCCGAAATATATTTGCTGTGCAACAGTGTCTGACAAATATAACAATGAACCGAGAATCAGACTTAGACCATGCGAGGCAATATTACGAGTTGTTGTACCTGAGTCCAGATGTAAGTGCTTACCACCAAAACAAAATTAATTCTCCTTTATTTATCTTTTCAACTTGTCAATAAATAAATATTTACAGCAATATTGAAATGATAGTGATCACTTCATTTCAGAAACATTTTCTTTGGAGCATTACTTTTCAGCAGATTTGGTTGGCAATCTCTTTTGCCGATTTTTACGGTATATTTAAAAGACCCAAAAGTAACTATCCCGACATGTATTCTGCTTTAAAACCGACAATCTAAACCATCACATCATTTTGCAGGCTCAGATCAGAGTTCAGCCCTGCTGATGTAACAGTATGTACCAACTGTTAATCTTATAAGTTGTTTTAGGAACTGTTGAGTTTGGTACTCGAGCGGGGAGCCCACTTCACAGAGTTGGAATATGTGAATCTGCTCTACCTGTACATTCGCAGCCACCCAGGAACTGACCATGCGCATTTTAGTTCTGTCTTGAGACAACTGAAGGACTACATGTCACAAAATAGAATTTGATATTAATGAGTAAAAATATTTTTTCTCTTTCAGCATGGCTTGAGTGGAATGAATGTTAGATTGTTACCCATTTACCTGCCCTTGTTTAGTGCTTGCAGTTGCAAGTTTTAAAGACTTTATGGTCTGTCAGTTACATACTGTTCGGATAAGTTCCAAAATCAACATTTCAGCTATAGAGTTGAAGAGTGCAGTGAAAATAGAGCCGTATTCTTTAGCTAGATTGGTATTATATTAACAGATAAGTTTACATAGTTGTTAGCGGCACAAATGTTGATTTTCGAATTTCTTTTTCCAAGGGAATAAGTTGACAGATTTAATACCGTTCTAGCCACATAAGAAAGGAATGCACACCGGCCAGTAGCAAAGCACTAACGTCTTAGTAGCATGGTTCTGCTCAAGTTTTAACTGTAAAAGTACTGAAGCATGATCCCTTAAGGAAGGCGAGTAAATTTTTAGTACGTTCAAGCTGACAAGATATTAATGGAGATTATGTAATGAACGTACTCTCCACGTGCAATAATGTGGGCGATTCGTTTTGATAAATTATTTTGGCTCACAAAATAAGGATGGAATATTTTTTTCTTGCCAGGACGAAACATCAGAGAGGTTGATAATGTAACTAATATTAGGTACATCATTTCGTAGCTAGATTTTAATAAACGCATGAATTTGCCTTCGACTTACCCCTGAAAAAATTAGTAAGCCAATGATTTGCATGGAATTTTGACTTTATCATAAATTTAAGTTGAAGATTTTATGATAACTCATAGATTAGAGTGGTACGTTATCTTCAGAAGGACCCTCATTCGAAAACTAATTAATAGATGTAAATGTAAGCCAGAAAATCCAGATTCCTGCGAATATCATCACAATCTTAGTGAGCTCAAGTCATCATCATGACCATGCCTCAGTCCTTAGTCTTCCAGCGCAGAAATTGAGTCCAACATTTTCTGAAATCCTTCATTTCCTATTAACCCCACCAGAGTCCCTCTCCGCTATCTCAGCTTGTTCAGTTCGCTGTCGAAATGAATGATCTTGCAAATGCTGTTGTACAAGTTGGAATCGTTACGTGCATTACTGATTACAAAATTTTGAAGCACTGGCTTATGTCTGAAAAAGTGAACAAAACGAAACAAAAATTTCAATGAACATCACGGGATAAATTTAGTAGGTATCAGAAACATAAGATCCACTTAACTGGAAAAATTGGGTGAGAAAGTGAATCAGGGAGGCGAATTGATTATATTTCAGGTAACAAAAGTGACCAGTTTACCCAGCAGAAGTTGCCACAGGCGATTGTTTCACAGACAAAAATTTCATGCATGCAATTTATTTGTGGTAGTTTTGGTTGTTTCAGGAGATGATAGGATCCGTCATGGAAAGAGGACCCCAGTTCACTGAGCCAGAATACACCAATCTTCTTCAGTTGGCTCATCGAAGTCAGAGGGGTGCAAAGGATGAAGATTTAAAGAAGCGACTTGATAGACTTCAGGATATATTAACTGAACTGGAAAGCGTCTTGTAATTTATATTATTTGGCAGTCATAACATTATTAAGCGATGGCTGATATAGGCAAATTAAAAACAAGTTGACCGTAAACGGCACAAAATCTTCTGAAGCTTTGCGAAATTACAATATTTCAACTTTAGGGAGTCATTCAGATTTATTAGGGGGTCTTTCAGATTTATTAGGGGTTCATTGGTGTGGAGGAAGCTGCAGGCAGTCCTGCAGCTGCCTTTTTCAGCCGACTCCACACACATGCACACACACTACAAGTTTTAGTGTGGAGGTGAAATGTCTGTCTGTATCAAAACAATACTCTCTGAAGCAAAGCTTCAGAAGTAAAAAATCTCGATCACTGTGATCATTCTGGGAAAATACTTGTATAATGCAATTATAAATGGATTATGAAGTCATTGAAGATGTTGCTGTAGTTTGAACATTATCGGCTTTTCTCCATTTACATAACGTGTCTCAAAACAACTATAACCTTTCTATTTCACAACAATTATTGCTTGTATAGTAGACACTCTAGTCACATTATGGGCATAACTTGGGGAATCGTTTTGTTAAATATTATGGGAGTTCGTTGAGCCTGTTGATTTGCACTGAAATAAATACTGCTAAATGTCAACAAAATGTAGCACCTTTTATTGGTTTTTTTTTACGTTTCGATTCGCAAAATAAAATCCAAACTTTGAATTGAATATTTTAATCACACTAAATACAAACAAAATGCAAAAATAAATATTGTAAAACGTAATGTATACACAAAACAATTGATTGCATTGAATTTGGACTTAACATTTATCTAATAATTGCTACAATACGATCGCTGAAATAATGATGGAGACAACGATGAAAACCCAAAATATATAAATTTGTCTTTCATCGTACAACAAATCTTTTCCCCAGCCACTAGTACGTTTGAGGCGATTTAAGTACATGGCGAACAGTTATTTTTTATTAATAGAATGAATTATGAACATAATATACTTTACATTTAAACAAATAACGTAAACGTATCTAATTCGAATTTTGACAGTCGTAGCACCATTGATACGTAGTATGATTGACATAAATGTTTTTGGTTTCTATTATGTACGCACACATAGTGTGTCAGTTTAAACCCAGTGAAAACAGAAACTGTTTCGTCTTTGGAACGCCATTTGAGTCTGAAATGGACTGTTTTGATTTGATTTGTGTCAATTTTAGAAAAATGACAAAATAGTAAAGTAAACCATTTGATATGAATGAAATCAAATCGCATTTCAGAAACAATAGAACGAGCAGTTTTCTTTCGCGTAAGTTGAGGCTCGACCTATCGAACTAAAAATTGCCTCAATATAAAATTTACTGCTGCTGTTGAGGTACATTACTGGTATTATAAGACTGTAGATACATCTGTTGAATTAATGACATCTGTGAGCTGCTCAGATACCCAGGATATTCCGTGTAACCGGGCTGATTTCCGACTGGTTGCTGAGAATGTGAAAACAAGGGTGGCATTGTTTGATGAGTGGCTGGAAGGGCCTCATCCGATTGGGTACCAGCAGGGAGAGCCTGTTCTGGTTGGTTGTGATGTCGAATCAATCCATACAGGTGGCCAGACATTTGATTGGCAACGGAAGGATGTGAACTTGTAGAACTGTCCAATGACGTATGAACCTGAGTACTGGCTACATTTTCCATGGTAAGGATAGGTTGCGCATTTTCGCGAGAATGCGACCTGTTCAAGTCGACCACGGGTAGCTGTTGTGTTGGGTCATGCGATCCTTGCGTTTTCGCGCTGGCGTGAAGACTCGCTGGGGAACTCAGGCCGGTGTCATTAAAAGCAGTTTTAACGCTGCCGGTGATGATGTTGGCACTGCTTGCAGGCACATTTTGCTGTGGTGTTTCCATGGTAATAGGTGGTTCCGTAATAATACTTGGAGGTTGCACTGCCATTCCTGGTTGTTGCTGCTGTTGTCTCGCAGTGTTCTGCAGTCGTGTTTGAACTTGAAACGTCATCTCTGTCTCTTGTTCTTCCATGTCCTTGTGAACTCCCTCCAGAAGAGGATATCCACGTTTAAATACCATATCTGGAGGTAGAGCATCTGGACCATGCTTTGTTACGATGTGCTTGCGAAGGATATTCTTACGGACACATCCGTAACAGCAGATATGGCACATAAACGGTGAAATGTTTTGATGGGAAAACATGTGCTCCTTCAAAGTCGAGGAACTAGCAAAGGCCTTATCACACAGCTTGCACTTGTGAGGTTTTATGCCTGCAAAACGCGAAAGCAGAAAACAAACAAATAGTAGCAATGTGCTACCGAGATAGAATTCATGAAATTCCACAATCATAACCTCTCAAGAAATTCAAGATTGTATCAACGTACCGAGATGAGATCGGTTATGCATAGCTAAAGATGAATGGTTTGTGAAGGTTTTGCCACATATTTTACACGAGAACGGTCGTTCCTTTGTGTGGGTGCGAAGGTGCTTTACAAGGGTTCCTTTCATGTGTGTCGCAAAAGTACAAAAAGTACACCTGCAAATAAGACGATGTACCTATGACCTTCTATTTTGAAGAGGTGCCCAACAATAAAGAATTTTAAATCATCAAAAATTCATTTTCTTTCTTACTTGTGGGGCAGGTCATCCGCATGTTTCAACAGATACATCTAATGTACATTTATGTACTCTGGCACAATGCCCCATCAGAAGGTGCTTGGCAGGTGTGGTGTACTGACAGAATGGGCACTTCTGTGGTTCTCCATAATGCATGAACCTTAAGTGGGAGCGGAGGCACTTTGGTGAAACAAAAAGTGATCCACAAATATCACACATAATCTTGGCACGTTCTTCTCTCGGGCTACAAGAAGAAAAAGAAAACTGTTCGAATGATATTTCGTGACGGATTCAGTGTTTACCAAAATTAGCAGGTTGTTTAGAATATGTGTACGTTGTCAGTCGTGCTGTTCTGACCATTTTTATCAGATTTCCGCTTTTGGTTCTATTTTTCTTTGTTGCGTAAATGTGAACAGTACGTACATATGTTTAACCTGGTGTTTCTTCAGTTCTGAAGGCGTAGGTGCAGTGTAGCCACAGTCTGGGAAATCGCACACTGTGGAAGGCTTCAGTCCGTGTACTGAGCGCTCGTGTGTGTGCAATCCGTACTTACTGTTAAATTTGCCATTACACATCACACATGTGAATGTCTGTACTTCTGGAATTCGAAAAAGAAGGGAAAAGTAACATCAAACATACGTTTCTTAACAGACCGCGCACACCCTACTTGACGTTAAAGTAGATTATTGAAGGGAAATATGTGTACTATACGTACGAGTACAGATGTCCTAATCGTGGAAAGTGAAATATAACTTTTCCATATTTTGTTCTCAAAAATTTTTTGTTTACCTTCTTTGTGGTGGTTGCTAAAATGTCGACTCAAATTCTTCTTTGTTTTAAATTTTTTGTTACACTTACTACAACCATACGGTGTCTCATCTGCAAATATTATTATACGTTTGGCTTTCAGTATCTCAGAATTAAAGTACAGTATAGTGCAACTATGAACCGTTCCTAACTTGACTATGGATTAAAGATAAATAAATAAAATTATTTACTTGTGTATATTGAGATTTTATTGCTAAAAATCTATGTAGAAACTATGATCATGTTAAGACTCAAACGTCAGCACCAAGACTGCATTTATTTGTCCAACATACCAGAATGCGTTGGTAAGTGCTCATAAATGTATTTCAAATCAGAAAATTCTTTGTCGCATTCGGAGCACTTATACGGCTTCTCTCCAGTGTGCTGTCTCCAATGTCGCTTGAAAGCTTTGTCACTTATCGTCTTCAAAACAAGAGTACAACTTAAGTTAATCTAATTACCGTCTGCACCCGAAGGTTGCGGGAAGGTAATGTTTTTACACCTGTCTGTCTGTTCACAGGCGAGCGGGAGGGGCTTCCAATGACGCATTGCAACATAATATAAGTTCATCCATGCCAATCTGTTTCAAACGTAATTCGTTACCAATAGCATTTTGTTCAAGATTTTTTTTGCAAAAGAAGATATCTACTATCAGCAATGTAAAAGTTTTATGCTTCCAAAGCATGGTAGTCTAAATTACTATGGCATTTACATTGCACTGAGGAAGGATTTAGAAGGCAGCACAGTAATAATCAGTCACTTAAAATGAACAAATGATATAATAACTACTGTGAAGGTGTACCGCCATTTGTTGTACCGTTCTTTTTCAATCATAATACCGTTAAGAAATATTCTTTTTGTCTCTGAATTTTTCACACCAGGTCCAACAACCGTGACTTAAAATCAAGTCAATTACCGTGAAGTCACAGTTTTCTTCTGGGCACTTGTAATTTCCATCTCCCTGTTTGTAGGGTTTGATGGGTCTTGGGGCCGCCTTAATTATGCGTGCTTTTGATGGTTCGCTTTCAGGGGCTTCTGGTGGATCACACGCCAACTCAGGACTCTGGTTCTTTTCTGAAAATCATAGACATATGCATTTGAGTTTGATGGATAACGTGTCAGTTTAAAATTGAATATCTCGTGTAACAAAACTTCTGTGGTCAGCTAACAGTCCGAATTGCTCCTGAATATTTACCGAATGATTTATCACCATTTTCTCGTTCATTTTCACCAGTTTCTACTGTTTCCACCTGTTTCTCTTTAACTTCTTCTTGCACTTCTTTGGTTTCATCTTTTTCTTCCTTCACTTTGAGGTTTTCAATTTTCTCCGGTTTGCCTTTTCTTCGTGACCTTAAAATAAATTTCAAAGTTTTCTGGCAATTTATGAAAGACAACAGTTCTGTTGCTGCTCAAGAAGGTACTAAACTGTCTTTTAAGCTTCCCTCAAAATCCCCACCAGGGTTGCATGAGGACAAGATACAACATAATTTTGAAATAAAATCATCAAATTACTGGTTAAAACCAGTGTGTATCATCCTTTTTCCCAAGGTGACAGACATAAAGATGACAACTAACCTTGGTTTAGGCAGTGTTTGTATTTTTGGTATTTTGACTTCTTTCTGGGTTCTTGATGATCTCCGCGAAGCTGCTCGTTTCACTGCGACAGATCGTCTTCCACGAGAATGACTTTTGTTCCTGGCTGTATCATTTTCGTAATCATAATCACTATCTGGTTCCTCTGCAATGGACACAAACATAAAACACATTTTCACTATTGCAAGGCATTGCGCTTTACTCAATTGTTCAGTACTCAGTAAATAGATTACTGACTAGATTATTCTCAAAGAGATAAATATACGCAAAAGCTTTCTTTCAGTCTTTACCAAGCAATAAAAATTTCTTTGAAATACCAACCTTTCACGTTCAGCGATTCGTCATTTGAAGACAAGATCGCTTCATCCTCGCCAGCTTTTGCTTCCTCTGTTTTTATGTTATTTCTTTGTAATTCCGTGAGAATGTGCTGAGCTTCTGTCATCTGTAGGTTGGCTGCTGCCTGTTGAATATCAAAAATTATGATATGTGCAGTTAGGTAAATGATTTCTCAAATTATTTACTGTCTTATTTTGTCCGTTAATTTCTTATCTGACGTGAGGCTGGCTATTCACCTTCTGCAAGTCGTTCAGAGCACATTCACCTGCTTCCAGCACTCCTGTGTACATATAATTTATCAATACATTGACACAGTTGAACTTCAGTTCCAAGCCATCAAGAGACATTGTATGATCTGCAAACAAAAAGGCATTGCATTTATTCAAGAATTCTTAGATAGGGGGCATCGTTAATTTTTCTAAACAAAACAAGCTTCCGACTCATTTTGTTCAGTTTGGAGCGATGTACCAATTGATGCAGTGCTCTTTGATACTCTCACAAGCAGAAATTTTACAGTTTGTGATATTTATCATCGTGCGTAAATAAAAAACGTGAAATACCGCACCCAATTTGCCTTTGCCTTGAGCATCGAAGAAACTTGAGTACGCAACCAACACAAGGCGATGTACATTTAATGTGTGTCCCTCCACTTGCAGTGTTGTGTCGCACATCTTCCCTTCAGAGTAGAGTTTGTATGCGCATTGCAACAACGCACTGGCGTGTTTTGTTGGTCTCATGATGCCTTCCTACAAGTAGAACAAGAAAGTCCTCCTGCGTGAACGCAAGAGGCATACCGCCCGCTGCGTAGCCAACCTATCCTCGGATGTCCCCAAAAAAATTTTCAAAAAAAAAAATTTCAAAAAAAATTTACAATTTTTTTTTAAAAATTTTAAAAATTTAAAATTTTGAAAAATTAAAAAAAAAAATTTTAAATTTTTTGGGGGGGGGGTACTCAGGACCGAGTACCCCCCTGGACCAAGTACCCCCTGGGACCGAGTACCCCCCCAGGACCAAGTACCCCCCAGGACCGAGTATCCCCCTGGGACCGAGTACCCCCGGGACTGAGTACCCCCCTGGACCGAGT
>JBCAUG010731433.1:0-11971 GCA_038406175.1 Haplosyllis leylae | reverse complement strand
GCATTATTGCCAACTTTGTATTCTGATATCTTTGCAGTTTTCTCCTTTATTTGCACCAACTTATGTTAACAAATGGGCGATAAGAAACCAAGAGGCACATAATGATTACATTTCAAGGTTAAATGCTTTATTGGACAAGTTGCTTTTTTATGGCAGAGCCAAAATGAAGTTAGCAATGTTGTCATTCTTGTATTGGAGAGCGTTTGTGAAAAACTCTATTAAGGTGTTACGTGAGGTGTTACCAAGCATTTCAGTTTTTGAGTTTTGGGTTTGTTAAGTTTGTCAATTTTTTTGAAATATTGGTCCCTCTTTTTAACAGATACGGATATGAGTTATGTATCTGTATCAGTATGAAATAGATATCCGTGCAAAAATGTCAAAAATACCAGTACACTGTATTGCTACTTGTGTTGCACATTTACAATTTCTGGTAGCTAAATACCTTAACAAATCGAATAAATCTAAATTAAGATACAATGTTTAAACGGAAAAAAATCCATTGCTATTTTCCCTTTCAGACCGCTGTCAGAAATCGTTCCGAGTCACATTTCACTCATGACAAACACGTTGAGTAGCTACGGAGTTCCGGACCGACAAAAACTCATCAAACGAGTACTCAGACTCATGCGCGAGATGACCACTAGATGCGTCAAGGTCATGAAGGTTCGTATCAAAGGTCAAGGTCATGAAGGTTCGTGTCAGAGGTCAAGGTCATGTACGAGGTTTGTGCTAAAGGTCAAGGTCATGGAGGAGGCTTGTCTTAAAGGTCAAGGCCACAACGATTCGTACAAAAGATGAAAGTCTTGCTGAGTTCACCGTGGCGGATTCAGGATTTCCCAGACGGGGAGAGGGGGGCCCAACCCCCCAAATTGGCCAAATTTTTCGTGAAAACTGTATGAAAATGAAACAAATGGGACCTATTGGGGGGGGGGTGTTCCTGGTTGGTATTCAGAAATTGATAGATTTAAAAATTCCTGATATGATTGCAAGCTAATACGATTGCTTGTAAGTAATGACATTCCATAAAGGTTAAAGAAGTACAAACCCTTAGCTCACATGAAGTGGTCGGATGAATCATGGCTCCCATCAACGAACTTCAGTATTTGTGGGTGAAGTTTTGCTAGTAAAACAACATAACGAGGCAATCGGATTTTCATTCTCAACCTTATTCTGGTAACACTGTGTTAACGTTTAAGTTCATGTTTTTCTTTGATAGAAATTCAGGTTTAAAAAAATCTGAAGAATGAATTCCTTGGCTGTAAGAATATACCGATTTTACATAGAATTATTTAAATCTGGTTGGCAAAAAAAAATTTTAAAATACCAAATTTAACATTAACTTTTAAGTTGGCATATCTGCCAGAATAAGGTTGAAAACGAAAACCCCTAATACCAAACATGGCCACCCGGTCCCAGACTTGCTGTAGGGCCACCCTGCCTCAGGGTTGTATGATTTTCATCTACAAACGTAATTTCAGAAATTCGACTCAATGCCGGGTAAGAACCCAATATTTATCATCATGTACAAAGATCTGATTAAGGATCCCATCTACTGGATGAAGAGAACCTATGACTACTATGAAATACCGTGGACAGAACAAACCGAACGGGGTGAGTGTCCTTAAGGCGCGTACATAGACAAAGCGAGCATATTTTCAGTTGATCCTTTCTTCCATTTACAACTAAATCATCGGCGGATCGAATGCGGTGGAGAGGTGCCAGGATATGGAGGCCCCTCCTCTGGGTCCCAATCTTTTCATTTTCATGCATTTTTGGGGGGAAATTTGGCAAAAGAATAAGGTCGCACTCGCACCTTTGTGGTTGGTGCCCCATCCTCTGGGAAATCCTTCACCCGCCACTTGGTACCAATGCTTGAACATACTTGTGTTAGTGTTGACAATGTGGTAGCACCAACATTTCTTTGATTGACGTCGTGTGAATGCGGTACATCGTAGGTGCACTGGGTCCTGCTTTCGAGCAATTTATTTTAAGAAATTTTGCTAGATACACGAACATTGATGTCAATCAAAAGTGTTTTGTTATGAAGCCAAAATCTGGATACAAGATAAAGACGGTGGTCGATCTAGGATTTCCCGCGAGGAAAGGGACATTAGGAGATTTCTTGTGCATTCCGACACCGAATACAGGCCAATTAAATCCCTTGTTTCACACCTTTGCAGAAGGATTGTAGCGCGGCAGTGCACTGATTGGTTGGCGGCCAATGCACAATTTTCCCCTTAATGTACCATCTTGCAAAAATTCCCAAAATTTCAATACATTGAAAAACAGTTTCTTCCTTGGGGCGTGGGGAGGGGTGCGCTGGTCCACACCTGCAGTCTAGATCTGTCTCTGAAGATTTAATATGAAAGGACCATAGCACATTCCGAAAGGTCTCACATAAAGATGTTGAAATGAAATGACATAATGTACTCACATTCTTTAGTTTGATTACTGTTTTAAGTTTCACAACGAACACTAAAACCAAGTCGTCTTACTTTCGGGATACGTGAAAAAAAATGACGGTTTTACTTCTACGACCACACAATTTATTATATTTTAGGAATGAAGAATTATTTGGCTAATGACCCGAAGAAGAAGAAGTACGGAAAGCATACGTATCACCTCCGCGACTTCGGTTTAACGAAAGAAATGTTACGAGAAGAGTTCGCGGAATATTACGATTACTTCAAAGATAAAACGGACGATGTAATTTAGTTCTAGGGTTTATCTTCTTATTTATGGTTATATTTTGTGGGAAATATAAATGTGTTATTTATCAATTATGTAATATTTTAATTGTTACAATTCTGATGCATGTTTTTTAAATGAAAATTTTACTTTTCCAATAAAAGATTGATTACAGTTTCTGAAGCGTTTTTGACACTTTTTGTATGAAATATCTTTCAAATTAAAAAAAATATCTTGTACATTTTTAAATGATCGAGTTTTTTTTTCACAGTCAGTGTTAACAACAATAAGTTGCAATTTGAAGGTCAAAGTATTGTAACTATTTGATCCACCTGTTGCTATTTCTTCACTTCACTTTACATTGACTAAAAAAGCCACCCCAAGATGAAACCAGCAGGTGTACATCACTATTCTTTTAATCAGAAAAGCATCGGTTGAAACACTTGCAAAAATTGGCGTCGCGTGCGACAGGGAATTCTGGATCTGCCTCTGTAGATTAATTAAAGTCAACCGCCGGTCAATTAAAGAGGATAAAAACTGACATGATAAATGTGTACGAGTTTCTTTGACGTAGCTCTCAAATTTTTAAGATTTTTTAGATAAGAAATGTCATTAAATATGCCTAAACGGAACGAGCTGTCAATGTTAACATTGACATGTTCATGAATGTGTGTAGATTGAGAGGAGTTTAGTACCTTTGCTAAATTAAAAGTTTGCGAACGGAATTCGATTCACGAATCATGTACTGATCCAATTTAGGAAGGGAAGTTGATTTTCAAAAGACTTACAACACACCGAAACAGTTTGAGATTCAGGTGAGTAAAAGCTGTTTAAAAAATCTATTCCCGTAGCTTAAGGTTCGTTTACATTGTGACCACAACGACAACGGAAACTCTTTTTATTTTTTCCGTCAAGAATTGGTAACATTGGTCTCTATGGAGGCGTTCACATGGAGACCTGCAGCGTTCTATGCCCAATTGTGACGACAACGACAACGGAAAGTCGTTTTATTTTTTCCGTTAAGAATGGGTAACATTGGGCTCTATGGAGGTGTTCGCATGGAAACCTGCAGCAACAGCAACAGCAATGACATCGTCATATAACGGGTTCTATGCCCAATTGTGATGGCAACGGCAATGACACTAAAATGAAAATGATGCTGTCGCCACAGTGTGAACGAGCCTTTATTTAGGTTTTATTTTATTTTTGTTTACCTTATTTCAGGCACAATGGTGGATGTTAAGAAATACATAGTTCTGTCAGTGATATATCTGCTGGACACGGTGGACGTCATATTGCGCTTCTTTGGGATAAAATTATACAGGCTGACCAAAGAAAGATTACTGGGAAAACTCACGGCGGAGGAACTGGAAGAAACCAAGCAAAAAGATGTCGCGTTACCGTTTCAGCTGTTCGTAAAGGTTTGCTAGTCTCCTGCCTCTCGCGAAGAACCATTTGAAGTGTGCATTGTGAATCTTCAAGCAGTAACTAGCTTGGAGAAAATGAGTGCATTGTGGAAATTATTTTTATTGCTAATTTGTAATGGGAATTGACTGAAGTCCAGTGACCCAAATACGAAATCAAATGCACTGAACAACGCCCAGATTCAGAAAATTACGATCGAATGTTTCACAAAATTTTTACGTTTAAAGCCTAAATGAATATTAATTTCTTTCAAAAACAAAAAAGTCCTCCTGCGTGAACTTAGGAGGCATACCGCCCGCCGCATAGCCAGTGCTTTCTGTGTTGTCCTATCCTGGGGGGGAGGGGTACTCAGCTCGGGGGGGTACTCAGGTTGAGTATCCCCCTGGCCATGGTACTGAGTACCCCCTGGCTGTGGAACTGAGTACCCCCAAGCCATGGGACTGAGTACCCCCCGGCCATGTTACTGAGTACCCCCATCCCAGCCATAGGACTGAGTACCCCCCCCCAGCTGTGGGCCTCAGTACTCCCGTCCCCAGGCCAGACCCCACAGACCCCCCTGGTTATGTGTATGATCTGAGTAACCCCCTTCCCTGTGGACAGACTGAAAACATTACCTTCCCCATCCTTCGGATGCGGGCGGTAAACATGACAGCCTATTAGGGCAAAGTGAATTCGCTGCCTGTTTGGGCAAGGTAAATTAATCTTAGTAGGGAGAAGAAAACGCAATCGTGTTTTTCCTATTTTGTGTCAGATTCATTTAATTAGACGAAATAGATGGATTTAACTAGAACCAGTCAAGCATGATAGAAGTGTTATGTGAGCTTTTCTACGCCTCTCACTCACATTTGACTCTTTGGTGTAATGATTAGCATGCCTGACTGTTGATCAGTAGATCCATGGTTCAAACCTCATAAAAGTCTTTTTAATTGTACATTATTTTTTTGTCATTTAATTAGATGAATTTTCAAATTCAATATAGGAAAAACTCGAATGAGTGTCCGTGATGACTATTTCTCTTTTTTCCAGTTAAGTTCATTTAATTTTTCTCAGATCCTCCCAATTACTCATGCAAAAGACTCATTGATGCAAATGTCAATTATCACAGGGTGTTGAGGAAGATGGGAATATGGGTTTGGTACAAAGGATCTTCATGAGCTTATTCATCAAGAATACTTTTTCAACACGAGTTCAAATCAAGCAAACTCTCCAGGAAAAACCGGAAATTCTGGAGGTAAGTTCACACGGTGGTCAATTTGTCTTCAACATTTCAACAGTACAATTAATCTTTCAACTTATCTACCACAACTGTATGCTTGCGTTTCTGACAAGATGGCGTTAACTTATTCGTGTTTTCCATAATTATTTTGTATTGAATTCGTTTGATTGGAAGAATTGGTCTGGAAGCTAAATGCTCTTCAAATTTGTTGATTGTGTCATTATCCTCCAAAACCATGCTATGCTAATTGAAAACTTTCTAAAACAGAAACAGTACTCAATTTGACTTTTTGAGCTGAGGCAACAAATTTTTCGTTTCATTTAAATGCAAATTATGCACAAATGGTTTCGTTTTAGATTCCGGTGAAGAGACCTATTTTCATTATCGGAATGCCACGGACCGGAACCACCCTGCTGTCCCGCCTCATGGGCGAGGATCCCCAGCTGAGGGCTCCCCTCTTGTGGGAGATGGGTGCCCCCTGCCCGCCGGGTAAGGTCGAGAACTTCAGGGAGGACCCCAGATTCAAAAAGACAGATATGAGAAGAAGTGAGCAATCTCTTTTGGCTGAAATAAGTTACAGCTTTAATTTTTTTTGATTCAATCAGTTTTTGTGTTGAATGTTGAACCAATCAACTCTACGTTCACACATGTGGAATTCAAATGTAACGAATGACTTGTGTGTCTACTTTTCGAAGGCTCATGTATGACACTGAAACAAATGAAATACTGCACATTTCAACTAATGAGCATGATGTTACCAGCTTGAACCAGGCACAAAAGCCTTTTTTCCATTTAACATTAGTTCGTTAACAAGAGTTTTATGTGTATAATTTTGTATCTTAACATTTTATGTAACTAAAATAGAGCTAAAATTCCTGTTGTTTTTTTTTTACGGATTCGAATGATACATAGCTTTTCCTTTTTTTTCATGCAGAAATGAACATATGGATGGCTGGAGAAGAGCGGTGCAAGAAAATTCACATCTCTGTGGCAGACGAGCCTGAAGAATGCCTGACGTTCACCAGACTACAGGTGAGTTTCCAGTTTGGGTATCCCTTGTCTGAGTTTCCAGTTTGGGTATCCCTTGGCTGAGTTTCCAGTTTGGGTAACCCTTGGCTGAGTTTCCAGTTTGGGTATCCCTTGACTGAGTTTCCAGTTTGGGTATCCCTTGGCTGAGTTTCCAGTTTGGGTATCCCCTGACTGAGTTTCCAGTTTCCAGTTTGGGTATCCCCTGACTGAGTTTCCAGTTTGGGTTTCCCTTGTCTGAGTTTCCAGTTTGGGTATCCCTTGTCTGAGTTTCCAGTTTGGATATCCTTGTCTGAGTTTCCAGTTTAAGTATCCCTTGACTGAGTTTCCATTATAGGCATCCCTCGTCTGTTCGTTAACGCCGACAGCAATGCCTTTCAAAACAGGAAATAGTTTTGTTTAGGGCCCATTTACACCAAAGCGTCAGCGTCAACGCTGCGACGACGCTAGCAACATAGCTCTCATTGAAAACAATGGAGTTGCTCCGGAATTGGTTGCAACCCCATTCTGGAGTGACACTAGTTGTTTACCTTGTTTTCAATGAGAGCTCTGTCGCAAGCGCCATCGCAGCGTTGACACTAATGCTTGATGTAAGTGGGCCCTTAGTAGGTAAACTAAATTGTCACATTACACCGAAATTTATATCGTGTGTAGACCAATAGAGCCTTTTTTAGGATAATTTCTGTTCTGATAAGTTCAGACTCAGTGTTTACAGAGGAAAGTAGCATTCATTGTAAAACCTCACTTGAGCATGTTATCGCAGTGAACATCCTGTTTCGGCGATGACATTGTTTTACAAATAAACTTCTCTTTATTCAATGTTTTTGTGAGGGATTTTAAAGTCACGACATTATTCAAATTGAGTAGCGGTAGATATCAAAAAGGTTTTCGGTTTTGGTTTTCGCTCGACCCTGCTTTGCTACGTCAGCAAAATCTCGTAAAAAATTCTGGGCCCCTTCCTGACCAAATCCTAGATCCGCTGCTTAAAAGGCTGCTTTATTTTGTAGTTTTGGCAGTACTTCGACCACCTGCGTCTTCCGGCTCTGCACGCGCATGAGTCGTGGTTCCTGACAGGCGGAACGGATCCTGAGTACTGTAAACTCGTCTACGAATACTACAAGAAACAACTCCAAATCCTCTCCTACGGCCACGGTGAGTTGCATTGCCCAATTTCCACACATGATATACTCACCTTAAACCATTGTCATCTTAAATTTTTAACAATTTTGGAGCGCACAAGTGCCTTTTGTGGGGTCACCTTACCTCTGTTTTGGAGTTACGGTAACGTTTATCCTGGGTTTCATTGTCATCTTTGTTATCTACACTGCGGCCAATTTTTCAGTGCCGGAAGGAAGTTAAGTACGGGTGGAAGGGATAAAGCGGAATGACTTTAGTACTAATTTCTTCACTTCAATGAGAAGCTTGAATGAGAATTCTTAATACTACGCTGTACACCCAGCTGTTATCGCAAATTGAGGGAAGGTAATGTTTTCAGTCATATTTCGCTGTTCGTGGGTCTCTATCCAATGATGCAATGCATCCTATTGCATCACGGGATAGGATCCTGCCCCCTCCACCAGGCAGGACCTGCCAAGAAGAACCAGACCCCAGCCCTGCTCTCCCTTCTGGTGGCACTACATCAAGGAATAGGGACGCGGGAGTTTGGCGTTCGGCTGAAAAGCTTTCTATTTTTTATATGTGATATTGTATTTCAGAGCCCAAGACGTTCCTGTTGAAGTGTAACGTTCATCTGTTGGCGTTGGACGCCTTGTTGGAAGTATTTCCGGACGCGTGCCTCATCTACACGTACCGACCCATGTCCCAAGCCGTCGCCAGTTTCTGCTCCACCATGGACCACCTCTTCTCATACTACGGTATATTTTTCATTCAACAGACAATTTTGTTACAATCCCCCCACCCAAAAAAAGAAGAAAGAAAATTCACGAAATTTTATTCGAGGGCGTGATATGAGCCCTACTAGAGTCGCCAAGAGAGTTTATCACAAATTCTCCGCAATTCAAGAATGCCAATATTACCAACTTCATTTTAGCTCTGCAATTAAAAATCAGCTAGTCTAATAAAGTATGTAACCTTGAACTATAATCCTTTTATACCCCTTGATTTCCAATTTTACACTTACAAAACAAAATCAATTGGTGCAAATAAAGAAGAAAACTGTAAACATATGAGAATACGAAGTTGGCAATAATGCCAACATTGCCACATTTGTTTGTTTGTGAAAAACACGAATGGGTATGTAAAGGTCGACAATGTAGACTTTGCTTCACAACTTCATAAGAGCAAACAGACGTATTTTGCCTAAAGATAACACTGCTGCAGCATTGGAGAAAGTTCAATCTCATAGTACATTACACAAAAATGTTTCCAAAACAATAAAAATTTGGTTATCATTCACAGATATTCATTCCACCATTTTAAGCCCTAAAGTAGCACATTACATTTTCCGATCTGGAGGGACGGAAGGGACCCCCTCCTTCTTGGCCAAAATGTCTCCATTTTTATACAGTTTTCGGACAAAAGGGGTCAAATAGTAGGTTGGCGCCCCTTCGAGGTTGGCGCCGCCCTCTGGGAAATCCTGGTTCCGCCACTGCACTAAATTCTAACAAAAAGTTTCATACGATATTTTAGGTCCTGTGGATGACAAGTATGGAAAACGAGTTCTCCGACTTTGTGCGGAGCTCACGAACCGTGGAGCCAAATACTTTGAGAAATTCGACCAGTTACCACAAGGAAAAAATCCCGTGTTTCTAGCCAATTACAAAGAAATGGCAGCAGATCCATTGAAAATGATACAACAGATATACAGTCACTTTAATATTCCAATAACCAAAGAGGCAGAAATAAACTTTAAGAAATACGTCGACGATCATCCTCAGAACAAACACGGAAGGCACAGCTACTCACTGGAGCAGTACGGATTGACTGTGGATGATTTACACCGAGAGATGGCGCCATATGCGGCATACTTTAAGAAACGAGGATTTAGTGATGCCATCTAGGAGTAGATGTCAGTGGCGGATCTGGCGGGGCGCAAGGGACGTCCCTCTTTTGGGTCAAAATTTCTTCATTTTTTCGTGTGGTTTTCGAAAAACAAATGGTCAAATATTAGGGTTTGGTGTCCCCTGTGGGAAATCCTGGATCCGCCACTAGATGTGATTTACAAAGTGAAGTAAAAGTCCTCTATCGACCAAGAAACGATATTAATATTGCGATTTTGTAAGTCTGTCCTTCACTGAACTTACATGCTGCGAAAAATAGTCAATACAACTGGTTCAGTTGTTTGTTATTCGCTGAAGCTGTAAATATTTCAACGCAATTTAAAACTATTCAAAAGAAACCGAAGAAAAAAATGTTTTCGTGTTTTATTCCGTGTTATTAAACATTTTGAAAAAAAATCTATATTATTTATTATTATAAAAATAATCTGCAGCAAAACTATGGGGGTGGATTCAAGATTCCCCACACGGGCATGCGCCAAACAACTGGGTGGGGGGGGGGGGGTGGTCAAATGCCCAATAATGATCTGCATTTGCATCGCATCACTGTTGATATAATTTTGACAATTTTAACCAATTGTTGAAGTTACTGCGAAGGGAAACGGGCCTTCAGAAAAGAATGTCAATTGTAATTCAGTGGGAATTATTTTTTGCCTTTAATAATATGACAGGTGTTGTAATATTCCCTGGACCGGGTTAACAGCGACCTTATACAACTCCGAATTTTCAGGTCTTATTATAGTAAAACACATTTTATTTAGATTCGTTGGAATGCAAAGACACAGATTTAAGAGATGCATTTTTGCATGTCATGGCGCAACGTCGAAATAGAAGCTAAATTGCTTAGCAACGTCATGGCAACGCTTGATTCCTGACGTCATGATCTGTATCGCGGCACCGTGGCAACAATCCAAAACGAGACTGCAGTAAACAGACATTTTGGCAACGGGGGGAAACTGAATTATCAATAATCTTTCGGCCATTTCTGAGTTACAAGTCCATATCTACGATGTAGGAGATTATAAAGGGAAGCGTGAACGTGTCGACATTTAGACTGAAGGGATAATTGTCGTCAAAGGTAAGCAAATCTATGTAATCTTAAGCGAGTTTGTTGCACTTCAGATTTGACCTTGACTGCTGTTTGTACGATACAGATCGATCTAGATCTAGTCCAGATAGTCTACTGGAAAAATATGCAGTCTGTTTTAAAAAAATGACTAGATATTCTCCAAAATGGTGGAACATTGTAGTTAAACATTGAAATAATCCTTTAAATAGATCTAGAATCTTGCGGATTTAACACTCCAATAAATGGTTGAAGATAACAATCGTAAATGTGTCATTTGGAGGATGGGTAATTTCTCTCTAACTCCGGTTAGATCTCATTGAGGTTTATCGCTCTACATCTATTAAGTTTCTATCTTTAATAAAATTAGGAATAATTTTAAGATTGTAAGAAGTAGATCTAGTTTGTAAGTGACCAGAAAATTAGCAGATGACCAGATCTAGATCTACTTTATTCTAAGAAACTAAGATTTTTACTGCAAGATCATTTCTATTAATTTTGTGGCAGGGATATTAAGTTAAACCAACATGGGGAAAGAAAAGAAAAAGGGGAAGGGGAAGAAAAAGAGCAAGGGAAAGATCAAACCCACAAGAAAAGCACCAGAACCTCCTCTGAAGAAAAAGCCTTCGAAGGGAAAGACAGAGAAGAAAAAGTCACCGAAGGTAGACATGAAGAAAATGAGTCGGGAGAAAGTTTCCGGGAAAAGAAGCCCCAAAGGACTCGTAGAAGCAGGAAAGAAAGGGTCCAAGGAAGGAAAGAGAGAGACAGGTCCTGGAAAGGAAGGCTCTAAACAGGTTGTGCCGAAGAAACCATCAAAGAATCAACTTGGTGTGAAGTATAAGGTAAATAAAGAATTTCCAGAGGAGGAAATGGTTGGAAGAAAAATTGTACCGAAATCCAGCAAAGACATAAAAGGAACAAAGAAAGATTCAAAGACAAAGGATATGAAGGGGACAAAAGTGACAGGGAAGAGTTCAAAAGATAAAGACTCAAAAACGAAGGTTTCATCAAGGAAGGACTCAAAGACAGGAAAAGTAACTGGAAGGAAGGTTTCGAAGGAAAAAGACCCGAAGAGGAAAGTTAGTTCGAGAAAGAGTGATGAGAAAGGAAAGAGAATAGAAGCAAAGAAAAGTTCAAAAGGTAAATTAAAGGTTGCCTCAAAGGGAAGTCTTCGCACAGCCAAGAAAGATTCGAAAACAAAAGATGCAAAAGGAAAAGAAACAGCAAAGAAAGACTCCAAGACAAAGGAATCTGAGGGAAGGAAAGATGCAGAAAAAACGGACAAAAAGGGGAAAGATGCGGGGAAGAAAAGCTCAGAGAAAGATGCAACGGAGCAAGTTGCTAAGGGAACGGGGAAAGATAAAAAGGGTAAGGATGCCGAAGACACAAAGAAAGATAAGAAAGGGAAGGGTGCCAAGGAAACAGGAAAAGGTGTGAAGGGAAAGGATTCCAAGGAAACAGGGAAAAGTGTGAAGGGAAAGGATTCCAAGGAAACGGGGAAAAATGTGAAAGGAAAGGATTCCAAGGAAACAG
>JBCAUG010731422.1:0-11971 GCA_038406175.1 Haplosyllis leylae | reverse complement strand
AAGACACGGCGAATTAAAACATTAGCCGACAAGGCACTGGCTACTTGAGTACAATAATATCACAGCTAAAACTAACGCTACTTCTTTGGTCCTGAATAACATGATATGAAACTATGAAACTGGCCAGTGAGCCTAATGATCACCAGTGACTACCCTGAAATAAAAGACGAACAATGCCGGTACGTGAGAAAACTACAACAAACGAACGTAACAAGTTAACCAGCAATACTCATGAGTAATTGAAACACAATGTACAGATAATAATTTCGTGCAAAAATGTCCTTCACAACACACTATGGTCGGCATGGACATCCGTCGATGTCCATCCACTCCTCTTGTGTCTGTGGCTGGTCTTCTTGTGGTCTGGCAGGTTGATCTTCTACCTGTCTGGCAGGCTGGTCTTGTTCCCTCAGCAGCTGGGTGGTGTTGTCATCTAGCAGTCTATTTTCGGTGCTCAGGGAGACTTCCCCAGCCAACACCCCAGCCTTGCCGAGGAGCTCAGACTCCGCTCTCCAGCATTCCGGGCTAGGTACCGGATGATACTGTTCCGGGACGCCCGGGATCGACACTGAACGGCGCTCCTCTCGATTGGTCATCAGGCACCTAAGGACCTCATCCCAGCTGTTTGGATCTGCTAATGACCCCGCCTGCTCGGCCGGCACTTGTGGAGTTGGGTAGAAGTGATCACAAAACCCGGCTATCTGGTCACAAGTGTCGTCCACTAAGTCGTCTGCCACCCCATGCCCTATTTCTTGTAGAGATATTGACACTGGCAAGGATGGTAGGGATGTCTTCACGGTTGTGTCACTTGATGACGCTGAGGTTGTGCTATCCAACTGTGGCAGTGGGAGGCCCAGGGGAGGAGGTAGCTGCGGTTGCTGTGGAGAAGTCACCATGGGCTCAGATGCCCGTGGTTGTTGTGGTGATTCTTGAACCGATGGGTCCTCCCTGGCCAGCGGGGCTTTGCCCTCTGGTGCCGGGGTTGGGGATTTTCCTTTGGGCTGGGGGGGGGGGTGAATGTCATGCCCTTTGGAACACAGGGTTTGGAGTCCCGGTGGGATTGCTGGGCCCGATCCTTCTCCTTCTCCTCGTGCCGCCGCTTACCTACCCGTTCCTGGTATGTCTGCTGCTGGTGGTGACTCTGACTTCTTCAAGAGGACCCCTTACTGTATCCCGAGTAACCTTCCACCCTACGCCGGTCAGCCTCCAATTCTGGTGGATAACCCTGCGACTCTCTCCTGGCAGCTTCCTGCTCCATAGCCGCCACCTTGGTGGCCTCAGCCTTCTTCTTGGCGGTGGTGCAGGCTCTACGGGCCTCCTGCACTAATTTCCGTAGGGCCCCGATGTTATCATGGGCTATGCCCTTCTCCCTCTGCCAGATTCTGGCTTTTTCTATGTCGTTCCTAGCCGCTGCCGTTCTCTCGAGTTTATCATAGAACTCGACGACATCGGGGTGTTCCACGAGGGTTGTCTGGCAGGAGGCATCCCACCCAGTGTTTGACATGATGACATCTAGCCGGATGGGAGCATCATCCGGCAGGATTTCGTTCAGGAGACAAATGGCAAACAGGACCATCCGGCTGTCCATCCGGCACTGGCCGCTGAAGCAGGTGTAAGGCTGCGAGCGGTGGATCTGGGCTTCCCACCAATACTGTATCCATGCGAAAAAATATTTCCAAACACACCGGCATTTAAAGTGGACGTCGGACAGATAGTTCGGCTCCACCAGGAAAGGGGCATGGGATGGTGAACGAGCACCCACGCCGACATGTGTGAACTTGTGGGGAATGGTTTCGGGGAATACAGCTTGGCCGCTGGTCAAATGGGCCACTAAAGCCCACATGATCCAGGCGATGAAGTCCTTCGCTGCCTCGGTGTGGTGTGGCAGGTACCTCATAGACCGGACCTCCAGGCTGAGGCTGTCTATGTTCACGCATGCCGCCCAATAGCGGAAGGCATCCGGTTTCTCCATAGCCAGATGCACTGGGAACGTCGCCCCTAATGCCGGAAGCCAAGTCATGGGTGTTACCGTTGTGTCCTGCCCATTGACTATCACATTATCATCTTCAGCCATGGGTCTAACCGGCGCAGAGTCGCCGGCACTGCCCGTAGTGGTTCCTGCCTTCTCTCCACTCCTGCTCCTGTTGTTCCGCCAGCTGGCCCTCGCCCTGGCGCTTTGGATGAGCATGGTCCTCACAGCTACGAAGCCATAGGTCGTCCAGCTCCTTCTGGGCAGCCATGTTAGCCCAGAGGTTCGGCAAAGGTGTAGCTGCCGATGCAACGGCGATGGTGTTCCCAATGACAGGGCCCCTGTGACGCCGGCTATGTCTGTGTCTGTGCTGATGGCACCGGCGTCATCATCCGGCGGTGAGTCCTCAGTCACTTCAATGCCCTGTACTAGTACCCTATGGAGCTCTTCCATCTCTTCTTCGCGTTCGCGGTCTTCTACACACGCCGCCACCTGCGAGGCAGTCATGGTGGACCACCCGCCACTCCTCACTGGCACACCTTACTTTGAACTTGAACTACCAGGGTGTGCCCCGCCGGAAGCGACCACCAGAGGTAAGGGAAAGGCATGGTCAAGATAGCCTTTGGGAGCATACCAAAGGGGGCAGGGGTAAATCTGGCTGTTGACAATTAGCTGGGTGCCCCGGTGGGTGGCTATCCTGTCTACCACCTCTCTCTGGGTTTTGGCCACAGACTGCTGCCACTTCACAAATGTCGTGGCATTCTTGGCCCCTAGTGGTCTCCCACCGGCCATTCTTGTTTGGCCACGCTCGTAAACATCACCCCCAACAAGTCCGGTGCCATGAAGTGGCACCCCTGGACTCCTTCCGGCACACCCAAAAGGTAACCCATGCCAGTTTGATCATTGCGGGCACTCTTCTTGGCCACCCGGTCATTGTATATTTGCCGTTGCTTGGAGTTGAAAGGTGGTCGGCAAAAAACTCCACCGAACCAACTGGCGATGTCCAGGAAGAAATAGGCTAAGACGGCGTGATGGCCGTCATGTACACCCACTCCACTGAAGTACCGCACTGCATACCAGTATGCCCACACTAACAAAATCCTAAAGGCGTCAAAGAGATTTAGCTGGCACCAGTCATCCGGTGCCAACTCTGCATTATAACCATTCATGAGGTTTATGGCCAAGTCATTGATATCCCGCAACGTCCCATAGTGGACATTCTGTATCACTTTATATCTGTAAAGAAACCAATAGCATGAGAACAAAAAAATAGCCGGTGCTCCCCTAGACAAATGTGAGCACCAGGGTTAACCTTACAAACCAAATGACACCCCTGTTATGATAACCGGCATCTCTGACCTTCATATCCCGAGCACCTGCCAGTACAGACCGGTTAAGACAACTTTGCATCACCCGGCTAAAACAAAAACAAATCCAATACTTACATTTCACAGCCTGGCCCTCTGGGCTCAACATCATCTACTCTGTTTCTACCATGCCTCTCCGACATAGCAGGTGCTTGGCGTGTCTCTGCTGCTGTAAAGGTGCCGTTAGATGCTATCTCCTTGGAGACCAGTGCCTCTCTGACCTTTTCCGTGTCGAACGTGGCCTTTTATACCTTTCATTTTTACGAAGCCACGCCCACAACGCCGTAACACCATCCCCTCAAAGGAAATGGAGGCTTCTGATTGGCTTAGTGCATTAGCAACCACAACCATGTGCCCTCTGGTGGACGTCGTCAGGTATAAAAGGGTGCAAAAAGGTCGCACGTGCAGCATTTTCATTCTGACCATCTCTGGGAACACATGTAAGTATCTCTTTCTTTACCTCTGCTGGCTAGTCGGCATTATCCCGGCAATACCCCAGCTTAGAGTCTGCATAACCCCTGGCACTTGCACACCGGCTAAGCAACCTACCTTTCCTTAAGAAACATCAAAATCCAAATTTTAGCCAGCCTTGACGCCGGCGAAAACAAACTTCGCATTCCAGATGGGGAGTTCCTATACTGCTTAGCCGGTTACACAATCCGTTTATTATAGTGTATAACGGCCTTTATGTAACAGTTTAGGTTAGCTGGGTTACCTTTAATCACATCTTCCGGCTATGTAACGAGGGTCTTTGATCGTCTAACCTAAACAAACAATAATAACTCAAGCTGTTTATTTATTTAACCTGTGCCGGCCCACGTTGCCAGCTTAGCTCTGGTAAACCTACACCACTGCCCCACTTACTCTGTTTATTTAACGCTTTCCCAGCCTAGTTTAAACGGGGCATCTGTTTCAATTCCCGGCTAACTCTTCTCACTTACATTTCAGGCCCGGACTATGACGGACCCGTATGAAGACTTAGAAGAGAGTGTACGGGAATTGGCCATGACAGAGGCCAGAAGAAAACTCAAAGCCCGGCTAGACCTGTGTGATGGGAATATCAGCCGGGCCCTTACACAAGACTTTCTATTCCAGAACCCGGATGTTCTATGGAGCAAGACCAGATTGGGCCTCAATTTTGATACTGAGGCAAACTGGTTGTACCGGCCGCAGACGTTCATCGAAACGCAAGTCATTGACACAGAAACGGTGGACCTGTGGGCCCATAAGAGAGCCGACATATGGCAGTCGCCGGACAACAAATACAAGGAACTAAATGCCTTATTGTTGTGCATGGCCGAAAATCGCACCGGCTTGGATCCGGTGGGGGAAGGTAGATTTATCTTCTCCGGCTGCATCGTTTGGACATGCGCCGGCCAGCATATGGTGTATGTCAGCGAGGCCACGCCGTCGTCTACGCGGACACGACACGTCGTGTACGTACATCGTCTCCATGTCGTTTACATTTACTGCGGACTTATTATACTGCTATTGAGTTTTGGATTCAGACAAAGAACCCGAGTTATTGATAGAGCAACCGACTTGCTTTATCACACTGTTACTATTTTTGCATGATTGGTGACTCATTAAAGTCACCTTAGTGGTTAATTGACCGTTTTTGCCCTGAAATTTTAGGCCCATGGTGGGACTGTACATAGGATGACAGTTCTATTTGCAGGTGTTGGGGACCTAACCACTATATGTTGTAATCAAACTTTTTGTTGTCGCAGGTGGTGCGGACCCTTTAACCTAGTATACAATATGCTTTGCTTCCCTTTGCCCCCAAGGGAGCCCAAGGGAGCGAACGAGCCACCTGGTGAAACTTTCTTGCATGATTAACGCTCTTTCGTCGAGATCTCGACTATTCATACTCCAGAGACATTGTAACATGGCGGCGTTAGATCTACCATCTCTTCCTCCGCAGTTCAAACCGATTCAACATTACCTAAAAACCGCTGCAGAACATGATAAACGTGATCCAGTGGTTGCTTACTACTGTACGTATGTTTCTTCTACAACAGTATCAATTTTAAAATTTAATATGGTAAATTGGGTGTCAACCGCAGTGTTGATGAGTCAACATTAGATCTAGAGGTAGTATAGTAGCAAAAATGAGACAGGTAGATCTAGGTGTTTGTATCTTTTATTAGCGTTAGGCGCTGGTTAGACTGCAGCATCGGTCTAGTGTTTGAACCTTTCTGACTGCATTACTGCTGGCTCGTTTAGAGTCAGCTTGGTTATTGAAAGGGACGGCACTTTTATGATAAGTAGGCATAATTTAGGCTGAACTGAATTTGTTAACACACAATGCTGTCATTATGTCATAAGTAGGCCTACTATAGACTACTGTCATTGGTGAGAATATGTCATGACATCATAATGATCTTACATGGTACCAATGGACCAGCCTGTTGTGACTCCATGACTTCAGGGCCTATAGACATTTTCCACGGGAGGATTTGGCCCAAAATTGTTACAGTGGCTCAGGCACTATACATGAACACTGTATTATCACCAGTGATATTAAAGGTTGTGCCACCATTGTGCTGTGGAGCTGAAAGCATCCCCTTGTGGCAGAAATTGAAACTAGGCAATATAGAAAGCATTTTCACAAAGTTTGTAGTCTTTGCACAATGGCCAGGGTTATGAAAGTTGGTGGCCCATTTGAGCCAATGGCTGACAGCTTTAGGTGGCCCAGATCTATTCATCTGAGCCCCCCCCCCCAAAAAAAACAAAAAAAAACAACAAAACATAGTCACTGATTTCATAATATTAAGCATCTGGTGGGTAATAATTTCATTCAGATCTGTCCATCTGTTCATGCTATTACCTTTGAACCACAAAAGTTAGGAAATTCATTTCAGTATGCAGATACATCTTGACCACAGGTAGGTCAAGTTCGAGTATTATGGTCATTGGGTCAATGTCAAGCCAAATAAACAAAAGGAGAATTTTCAGTATATTCACTAATCTGTGTGAGTAAATTTAAAATCAACTCACCCAGACACAAATTTACTTTCCCAGATTTCCTGTTAAAAAAATAATTGTCAAAACAATTAAGACTATTAAAATACTATTATTTATTATATGATTATTGATCACTGACTAAGCATTATCACTTCTAATTATGTTTTAATCAGCTTTTGGAAGGCAAAAGTGTCATGGTTGCTGAGAGAAACCAGTTTTGAAAATCTGATGTTTTTCTTTTTTTCTGCATTTCCACTAAAGCTCTGTTTACACATTCTGACACTGTCACCATCACAGTCCCTGTCAAAGTTTAACATTGTGCCAATGGTGGTGGGCAGGTTGTCTGTCATCCAATCTTCCACTCCAGTCACAACTGCCTGTCACCATTGGCACAATGTTAAACTTTGATGGGGACTGAGACAGTGATGATGACAGTGTCAGAATGTGTAAACAGACCTTACAAGAAAGTCCTCCTGTGTGACCACAAGAGGCATAATGCCTGCTGCAAAGTAAGTATTTGCTCTTCTGTACTGTTCCTTCAAGGTCAAATTAAAAAAAAAAAATTTGCTGTCTTAGATTTAAATGTTTTTGCAATCTATGTGTTACATGGATGGTAGACCTTTGACTGACAGGTATTCTTGTTCAGTTTTAATTTTTTTACTAAAATGTGCTCTGTTCAATTCAAGAAACATGGCAGCAAATCACAACATGACCAGAAAGAAAAACAAGTGCAATAGATATAAAGAACTTCCAGCTGATGAACTCCCAGAGATGTTGGATCTTCACAGGGTATCTTCCAGAGTCTGATGGACCAGATCCAGCTGCTATCCAAGCAATACCCACTGCTTCTCAGAGTACCTGAGCACAGCCATTTGTTGCTCCCAAAATACCTAAGCACCGGCATCTAGAAATGTACCACTACAGACTGGTAGAACTTATCTTGCACCTCACTGATCTGGTTGTGTCAGTAAGGCACCACAATCCCTTATTGAAGAGATACAAATACAACCATGACAATGTGACAGGATGAGCAAGCATGCCTGCACTGATGTGACATCTGCAGTCATTTGATACATCTCAGCTGGTGTAAACCCTTACAAGAACTCTACATGTGAAACTGATCTTGTCTTGAATAAAGATTGCCATCCTGTCTCTTGATAATGTGTGTTAAGAGTTACTAGTAATATGAAAAATTCATTCCTGTAATGGATACCTGTGATGTAATTAGACTGGCTAAAAGTTGGACAATTAATTGCCTTATATGGAAGTTAAATGCCCAGTCAATGACTTCACAAGCTGTGATCAAACAGACTGCCAATGAAGAAACCAGATCAGGAATAAATCCTTTATAAGAAATGGATATTTACAAACCCTGCAGGTAGATGGGTGTATGTTTGCCTCAAATGGCAAGTGTACTGATATAACTACCTGTGTTGGAATGAATTCCATATTACTGGGCATCAAAAGGTGCAATTTATAGGCTGCTGGAGCTGAAATACTACAAGTCTTGCAGTTTGTTGTAAGGCTGTAGTAACATTTTATAAATTTTACATTGAATTAATGGTGCTTATTTTGCTCTGTCAAAGATCAAATGTCACTACAACCTTGCTAAATCTTTCAAAGCTTTGTGGTAAATAGTGCTAAATTTACTGTAAAAAGCTACTACAAACCTTGTGGTACATACTACTAAACTGTCACTGCAGCATTGCCATAAAGTTACTACAATGTTTGAAGCAAATTATTTAGTCTGAGTAGAGGGGAAAAAATGAGAACACATGTAAATCACTGGGAAAACACAAGGAATTTGATCATGATCTGAGTGTGGCAACCCTAATTTTTCACAGAGAATATTTTTTTCTTACAACTTAAGTAACAAATTCTGAGTTGTTGGGTGATATCCAAATGATAGAATGAGGTTATTCCACTAGGCTCTATTGCATGTGGATAGAAGGGATTAGTAGCAGTATATGCCCCTGATTTGTGGTGAAGGTGGAAATTATTTTTTATTGAAAAAGCACAGAGAAAATGCAGGAAATGCTTATGACAGTGTGGTAACTCTGATTATGACTTTGATTGATTTGCTGACCATTTGCTAGTAGATCTAAATGATGAAGTACACTTTTGGCTAAATTAGTCTGATCTTAGGCTGTTAGTTATCAGCAACTAAAACTGAAGTGGTACCAAAATTGACGTTATATTATTTGAAAGCTAAAGTGAAGAAAGATACATGAAAAATGAGAGTGCAAAAATCAAAATCAAATTCTTCTTACTTTATTTTATTTTCATCTAGAAGATTCTACCACAAATTACTTATCTTGAAAATTTTCAATTGTGATCCAAAAAGCTACATGGCAGTTCATATACTGCCTGCTAAAAACCAGTTTGTTTTAAAAGATTATCGCTGCCCACATCCAAAGGATGGGGACGGTAATGTTTTCACAGGCGTTTGTTAAAAGAGGGGATTGGGTAGTCCATGGTCTCTTATCCCAAGTCCTTCCCTTGGGGGGTACCCCAGTTAGGCTTGTAGCTGGGGGGTACCCAGGACAGCACCTAGGGGTACCCCCTCCCTCCCCAAGCCAGGCTAGAGGTACTCCCACCCCGGGCTGGATAGGCTGCGAGCGGTACGCCTCTTGTGGTCATGCAGGAGGACTGTCTTTTTTAATTTTACTTTATTTACTAAAAAATCTAAATTTATCAATCTAGGTCGGCTCTATGCCACACAAAGGGCTATGGAAATTGATAAGAAGTCCCCCGAAGCCAGAACTTTCATAGTTAAAATGATGGACGTCTTGGAAAATGTATGTACAAGATATACGATTTATCTTATTTTTCTATGCATTATAGATTTAGAAGGGACACCGGTGTTCGTTTTCTTTGTAATCATTTTCCATTTTTGAAATCTCGGAAAACCATAAAATGTGCTAACGAATCACGATTTCATATTGTAATTGCAACAGTACAAGAAAGAACACCCAGATGAAGCGACACAGAATGAGGTCGTTGGTCAGGCACACATGGAGCACTATGCACTTCAAATTTTCTTGTACGCTGACAATGAAGATAGGGCTGGTAGATTCGGGAAGTAAGTAATAGGGTCGTTTTGGGAATTATAAAATAGTTACAACCGTAATTACCGACCACCTGCGGTAGTACGAGGGAAGGTAATGTTTTCACCCATGTGAGTGGCTCTGTCCACGGACGGGGGTAGGGTATGTCCTGTCTGGGGTAGGGGTACCCAAACCAAGTGACCCGCCCCCCGCTCCCTCCCCTTCCTGGGTTAGGTCTGGTCTGGGGGAGGAGGGTACCCCAGCTAAATGACCCCCTCTCCCCACTAGGCTAGGCTGGCATGGCTGTGTTAGCTGTGTATTCCTTTTCCCAACTAATATATCTCGTCTGGGGTTGTCTCCTTGCAAACGATAGCCTCGATCAACTTCAGATGGGGCATTTTATGATGAAATTTGATAAATTAAACGGAAATAAAAATTACAGTAAATGTCACTTAATGTTACGTTGTATTGCAGAAATGTAGTGAAGTCATTCTACACGGCCAGTATGCTGATGGATGTTTTGTCCACATTTGGAGAATTGTCAGAGGATGTAAGTTTTTTCCAATGAAACACTCTGTTAATTTGTTGGAAAAATACGGAAGACAAAAAGGCCATGGATTAGTTAAGGTGCCACTATCATTCACCGTTGGTTCTCACAGACTTTAACCACCTCTAAATTTGGATCCTACGTATTGTTTGTAGATTCAAAAGAATCAGAAGTATGCAAAATGGAAAGCTGCATACATCCATAAGTGCCTTAAGGATGGGGTAACTCCCGTGTCAGGTCCCCTAGAAGAAGAGGGAGAAGAAGGTAATTTTTATTTTTGAACTTCAATCCTGCATGGCCTTTTGAATGAGGTTGGTTAGCGTCTGCGATCTATTTTAAGATGCTCGCTAATGCTGTCAATTACTAATTCGATTAATACCATTCATCATTTAAATCCATACAACGTCAAATTTCGCTTAATGAGCTCGAGTCCATGAGGATATTATTTGTTTGAATAACTTTTCTCTACGAATAAGTAAATCAAATACAAAAGTGCAAAAATAAGAGCCAACGGAACGTGCCAAGACAGCACTAAAAGAAATTTTTTTCATAAGATATTGGTAATGGTGGCTGTTATCGACATTATGTTCACTGGGGAATTCGAGCGGAATAAAAGAAGTTCAAATATCTGATACTGTCTGCATCAGAGTCTTCTCATCTGTGTTGTAATATATTTTCAGGTGCAATGGGAGGTGGAAGTTCAATCGGGTTTGAATCCCATCAACCACAGCCGGGTCCGTCGCATTTGAACCCTAATCCGTACGCCAACCCATCAGAACAGAATCATTTACAACCCAGTCCAGCGTCAGGTGCTCACGCTCCACCGACCACTCCTGCAGATCCTGGCGCAGGAGGAATCCCAGCAGCCACACAGCAAGTACCAGCAGGAACGCGATACGTACCACCTTCCACTGCAGGTAAATAAATTTGTGATATTTTGGACTATTTTCTGGTGCGCTTTGTTCTAAACTCAGACGGTTAGGAAGGAAACTGGGAAATTGGAGCTCACTAGGCAGATAATTATTTTTGATTCAGAAGATATCTCTCTCTAAATGAATAATCTACAGTGGCGGATCTAGGATTTCCCAGACGGGGGAAAATTTTTGCCGAAAACTGCATGAAAATGAAAGAATTTGGACCCGGGAGGATGGGCGCGTCCCTAGCGCCCCCCCCCCCCTTAGATCCGCAACTGATCTAGTTACGAGGATTAGGGAATTCAATCATTTATGACAAGCCCGGATTGTACCTTCTCTATGCGAAAACTAGAATCCATTAAACATTTAATAGAGTGCTAATAGTCAACCCAAATGCATCATTACTAAACTAAAATCGACAAGAAATCAAAAATGATGGATTACCTCCGTCAAAAATCCAGGACCAGGCATATATATCAGAACTCCATTAAATTGCATACGGACAGGTCTTAAATAGTTGCCTGCATAAATTTAAAAAGAAATCGTCAGTAGATGAAGATAGTTTGTAACTTTTTTGGGGAAGATAAACATGCGATCATTGTGCCGTATTATTGGTTCGTTTTTCAATCTATTTATTTTCTGTCGGTTACCACATTATTGCATGCAACGAATTTTCTTCCAAGCAACATTTTGTTCGGAATATCTGTGTGATCGGCGCCTCCTTTGACCGCCATAACGTAACGCGTGTCACGTTCATTCTTGTCAAGTGCATGCTGAACAAAATTTGTATGCAGTTACTATTCATTCAAATGCAACTTGGTTTGCAAAACAAAAGCAATGTCAAGAGAACCAAGGTCCCCACATTGGTCGCACATGGAAACTCCGAATTTTCCGACTTCGTTGATTTTTCTTAACTTCGTATGAACTTCACAATTAAAAATATCAAGTGCATGAACTTCCAAATTATCTGAAGACAATGATATCCAATAGGAGGACAACTTTCTATTTTTTTACAGCAAAAATCATTTTTTTTCTTTCTATAGTAAATTTGTATCAATACTACCTTATTTCAGATTAGAATATATCAAATATTTGCTGAACAATAATCTTACAACATCTGCTTTTGAAGGGCAGAATGATGAAAATGGGAAAATATTACC
>JBCAUG010731421.1:0-26490 GCA_038406175.1 Haplosyllis leylae | reverse complement strand
GGGAAAAATGAAAAAAATACTGGAAAAGTCAGGGAAAAGTCAGGGAATTTCATCAGAGGAAAAAAGTGGGAACCCTGAAAACCAGATTTGGCTTGATACACTTTCGGATCCCCTTCATCTCACTTTTCATTCATCTCTTTATCTCATTCTTCATCTCATTTGTCATGTCTTCATCTCTGTTTCAACTGTTTATATCTTAATCAATTTATGTATTCATCTACCTATCTAAACCAAAGTTATGGTGTGGTGTACTCGTCTGCATGGTATAATCTTTTAGCTATTTTTCTAATTGAACATGTACCTGAATACCATGCGGATGAGTACACCAAGGCAACACTCAACAAAATGGCAAAAGATAAAGTCTTACCTAGTTGAGTGTTGCCTTAGATTAAACCACACAATCAGATGGCGTGCAACACAGTGCTTGTGAGGTGGCGCGACTTATCCGGTCACTGTGGTGTCTGTAGCACGTATGTTTGTTCCTTGGTTGGATGTTAACTCACGCAAAAATTCATCGGATCTCAAAAATTCCAAAACAGAAATGTGTTTCAGAACATTCTGAGCAACTTTGATTTTTGTACCCTGGAACACCCCGGCTATGTTCAGACTGAATTTTTTTTATTCCAAATTTTTCAAACATTTTTAAATGCATAGCTGGCTAGCTAACTATCTATGTAGTCACATATATATTGAGCTGAAAAATGATACTAAGTTCAAACTCAGGTGTGGTGCAACACAATGCTACTTACCATTCTTGTTTATATATCTTGATCAATTTATCCCTCATTTACATAGCTAAAGCAAAATTACAGTTAAATAATAAAATCAGATTTGATGTGACACAATGGTGGTAAACATTCTTGTTCTTAAATTGCATTCAATCTGGGCCACTTAAAAGTTGCTTTGCAGTAGCCTGGATTGACCACCTATTTTAAGAAGAATGCTTATCAGCATTATGTCATGCCTGACACATATCATTAACAGATCTGTCATCTGTAAGTACTCCCCATGGAGTATCTTTAAATCTCAGGAGTGTCTTTAAGGACTTCCTGTGAAGTGTCTTTAAGTCTCAGGAGTGTCCTTAAGGACTTCCTGTGAGGTGTCATTAAGACTAAAGAGTGTGTTTAAGCACTTCCTGTGAACAGAGCTACCTGATGTTAATTTCTTGCAAAAGGTATTTTTAAGGAGTGTCTTTAAGGTCAGGACAGAGCCTCCTGGTGTTAGTTTCTTGCAAAAAGTAGCTTTAGGGAGTGTCTTTAAGGTCAGGACAGAGCTGCCTGGTGTTAATTTCTTGCAAAAATTAATCTGTCCACAAACAAGAAAACACCACAGTGAGAAGATAAGTCACTCTGCTGATCACATCCCTGTTCAGTGGGGAGAAACCATGTTTTTTTCCTGGTGTAATGACTGTTGGGCTCCTTCAAGAGATCTGTTGTAATTTTTAGCTTTCATTTCATGCATAATGTGTGGAAATAGCTGTCATTTCATACAGAATGTGTAGAAATGTGAAATTGGTACAAGAGTATGATCCTTTTTGTCATCAACAATGTTATGCCCACGTTGTGTCGTAATGTTTCTTGTAATTATTGAGATACATGTAATATTACTACTTGGTAATAGCATACTGATAATAATGTTGATGTAAAGATAACAATGGTTCGTTTGGTTTATGTAGCTTTACTTCACTGTTTCAAACAATCAAATCACTTCACAATGGCTCTGGACACGATCAAAAAAGTTTTAATGTCTTTTCTGGTGGATACTAGAATTTTAAACAACTGGCTTGTTTTTATCAGGTCTTCGCCACTTGATACTAGTTTTCCCACGCTTGCGTTGCAAATACGGCGCAGCCAAGTTGTAGGATATATCTGTGCTCGCAACATTATGTGCTAAGACTAATTTTGGTCTGGATTTTATGCCGAATCCATTCGTAAATAAATGGTCTATGAGTAAAAAGCAGTCCTAAAATAGAGTTGAGCTTACGTTTGATATTTCCAGCACCAAACATGCACAAGCAAAATGTTAACTTCTATTCTAATAGTCACATATTTTACCGAATATATATGTACAGTCTAACTGGATGCGATCACTTTGTTTAAATTGGTGACCAGATAACAGACAATAAATTAAAAATACAGGGAGAGCACCTATCATTTACTAAAGATAACATATATGCGTGTTACATACGTTTTGTACATTTTCACTATGATAAATAAAATATATTTTCTATTTAACCTACATAATGTAGTTTCTGTACAAGTTGCGCAGTGCAATTAAAAAAGTATACTATTGCACCTGAAGTATAAAACACTACGTACTGTAGACATACCACTTTTCTAAGTTAAATATCTCGAATTTCACGATCATTCACACTGTACGATGTATAAAAAAATGGCAGTGATAATTTTTGGTATATTTGGACATGTATGCTATTTTTGCCAACATGAACATCTGTTCCTTTTTAAATGTCGAACTTTGACTCAGGTAGAGACTAATATCTTTGACAATTTTGCACGTTCATTGCGTAAATACAGAAGGATTCACACGCTGTCGATGACAATTATAATTTCTTATGGTATATTGTATGTGTACGGAAATTGATACGACTTAGATTACAGTGATGCCTGCACCACCTTGGTTCCCATACTGATGCTTGAAATTGTACTGAAACATCAAAATTTAGGATATGCTACTCATTCGTCTTCGGTATCACTGTCCACGGGTGGTTCGAGTCCGGTGTGTACAGAAACTTGCACGTTGCGGTTGAGGCTAATGGCAGGATAGAACACACCATGCAGACCAGTAAAAGCTATTGGTCCATGTGGCTCTTCGTTTACGTAGAATGACAATGTATGCTGATTGAGATCAAGTAAAACGCCTATGACACTATTTACTCCAATTCCTCCCTCCACACGGTCTGTGTGTTGACCGCCATTGATGAACCAGCTTCTCTTGTGGTCGATATACATTCCCCAGCCTTTGTCATCTTTACCTGAAAATCATGCCATCAAATAACAATCAAACTTTGGATTAGACAACACAGTGAATAATGCTGGACCGTGAATGTCTTTCAACTTTTGGAAGGGATCGCAGCATGAAATAACGATCCCTTACTGACAGTAACGAAATTTCACATACCGATCATTACATCTTTGGCAGCATCGAATCTCACAATACCAAACGCAGGATCGGGAGTATTGTCGTATCTATCAATGACAATTTCCCAGTAATGAACACCTCGTGAAAATCCTACAGTTCCTAACACAACTCGGTCGTCATAGTTATTACAAGTTACAGTCAGGTTGTCGTTGGAAAAGAGGATATCTGGATGCGCTGTACTGGGATCCATTGTAAACCACGCAACTATAAATAAGAAAAGTAACGGTTATTTGAAAATACGTCAACGCCACTGAACTATTCTTCTGTGCCAGTTACCTTAATACTGCCTGGTGGGACGTAATATTTTCATGGCAATTCTGTGCTGCCATCTCTATTTACGTATTTTCCTCACACAGTCTTTCCACAAAAACAATTTCTGCACTAACCTGCAGCAGTTTGAAGACAGATGCATTCGCTATATTGACTGTCTCCCGCATGGTTGAATGCCTTCACTCTTGCGTTGTACATGCTATCGAAGTGTAACCCCTCTACTGTACACATTGTCTCTTTTCCTGTGTATACTTCCTAAAGGTGAAAACATTGATTTAAAGCAATCCATTGGAATTTTCCCTAAATAGAACGGCAATTCAGTGATTTCAGGGAATCTGATAAATCACTGAAGGAGTCAATTGAAGTATCCCTTCTGTTCGCTGTGTCTTGTTGGCTACGTGGTAACATCTTCGTATCCCACACAAGCGGTTGCAAGTTCGAACAATCTTTTTACAGGATTTTTGTCGCACTGAATTCAAAGAATTCAGCGTAAAACATTTAGGGAAATCTCAACTGCTTACAGTAGAATGAAGTTTTTGTTTCTGGTATCTGTTCATTTTTTACACAGACTTAATGGCATCAATCAAAGTTTTCTTCATCTTAAAATAGCTAAGGAATTTTCTCATTATTCTGTTACTTTATTCTGATTACAAATATGAACTTTGATTCCATGAAGGACCGTACCCTGAAGTCTCCCTCATGTCCATCATCCAGTTCAAGTGTGTAGCCGTCCTGTACACTGCCTACATGGGGCTGCCACGCAATTGTTACTGTGTTATTCTCCGCGCTACACTCGTCTGGGATAAACTGTGGAGTTCCTGGCACTGTAAAAGACGGTAATACACCCTTATCTGATATAATTTTAAGTCAATATTAGGACTAGTATGACACGGGTACATATTGCTAGATACTTTTTATTTCAACGTAAAACGAAAATAAATTGTAACGAGGAAGACGCAAACAATGCCTTAATCTACAAAAAATAAAAAATTCATGAAATATCTGAATAATTAACTTATGTTGGGACAGGGGGTCACCGTACAGAAAGGAAAATTGAATGAACAGCACATGGCCACACCATGCCATTTGACAATATTATGTTATTTTTGTATAAAATTACGACTTTTGCACAAAAACATATGCCTAGCTTTACACTGTAGAACAATGTCTAAAGAAACATACACACGAATACGTTTCACGGTCAATAAAACAACAGCGTACAAAGAACATAATTTAGACACATTGCGCAGCGTTGAACGTTTCTTTTACCCAGTATGCCAAAGATACATGTACTAAAATAATATGTGAGCTTTCAATCCAAAATGTACAAGTGTTCTTTTCACATAGCGTTATACTTGCAATGCCCAAAGCACAAAGCCTAATTAGAGTAAATTGAAATTGTTTAGCACTTGCTATTCACCCCGGACTATGTTATCACTGTGCAGAATTCCTTATCCTCAAGAAGTACATTATCATACTCACCTTCAAAACCTTCTGTTGCCACAAACATACAACATATGTGTACAGACAAATTAGGAAAAATGCTCGAGTCTTTTTCATTCAATTAACGAAAGCCGGCATTCATTGATTTGAACAGTGGTTTCGAAATGTCTTATTTCCCATTTCAATAAACTTCGCAGCACAAAATGGTTAACCATACGTTTATTATGGAAGATAGAAATATTTTCAGAAGGATGGAACAATTTTAATATCTGCACCATTCATGTTAAAATAATAAACGCAACAAATCAACTATAAAAACAAAAATCTTTTGCGCAAAATTACATAATCGAAGGATAAATTCTATGACAAATTCTGTGAAACATAAATTCCGGAATGATGTGAGTATTTTCGATTGCCTGCAATCAGTTTAATTTGTCAATGTTTCTTAATCCACGAAAACCCATGATGGCATCAAATACATCCTGATATTTGCCACCCAAATAGATAAATGGAAAAGGGGTTGCGGAGTACAGTATGTTAGGAACGTAATAGCCAACTGAATAAACTACAGGCCTCATCCTGATGACTGGACTTACGCAATTTGCAGTAACAAAACGTGTTAGAAAAGCGACAAAGTACTAATTTGTTCAAATTCACACTGCTCCTAGTACAACATGATGTGTGTACTTAATGAGTATTGATGGTTTCTAATTACCGTGTCAAAACTGTTGTGTCGTAAAATTCATAGCCATTTGGGCCTACTGTCGTATTCCCTTTGTAATTTGTATCTCAAAACATACGAGGGATTGTTTAAAATTTCCTCTCGTGTTAGAATAAGTGTACATATTATAATCAAAGCGAGTCTGTAACAATATTGAAAACGAAAGGAAAGAACAATGAAAACAATTGGTAGTGTTGCGTTTCATATCTGACTGGACCTTTCGAATTCACATGACCTTTGTGTGTATTGAAATCAATTTTTCAAGATAATTGCAGATCTTGTCGCAAGTTTACAATTCGTCTCCTGTTATATGCAAGATCTACATGACAAAATATTGAAAAAAATCTTCTTTCTATTGGAGCCATCAGTCAAGAAAATGGTTCAAATTGACTTCTTGAGTTTACATTTTCCTAATCGAATTTCGTTGAGCTGGTGTTGTGCCCGTGATTGATATGTACCAAGTTCAGCTAGGTCCTTCCCTTATTCAGGCCGTACTTATTGAGAATAAGCATGATGCCATTCTAATACCAATAGATTCGCACACAATCTCGGGCCCTTTCAAGCTGCTACAAATATACCTAGAAGGTCATTACTGTTTTATGAAACAATTAGGCCAAATAAGAAATGCTTTCTATTATTTGCAGTATACATCCCAGCTTGAACTTTTGAAATTTTCGGAATCCGAACATCAGTATCATGATTCCACAATTAATTTTCAGTCAGTTGTTTTCATTTTCATTTTTATTGTTCATTTTTTTTATCATTTGCCGATTCTTTTAATATTCGTCATCTTTGAGAAATTGTACAAGAAAAACTATTTGTGGAAAGGTCTTCTCTCCCAGTGTGTAGTCTGTTTCAAATGTCAGTCTCTAAGCTGGGATAATCGAATCTGGAATCTCAAATCACTAATTATCAACCGCTTCACAAAGCTGGGACAGTGAATCCCTCAAACGTCAATCCTATGTACATCTTCAAATTGTACACGATTTTCAACAGATCATTTTATTTCATACAAAAACAAGTTACACGCCATTCCTGTTTGAAGTCGTGAAACAATGTGGTGGTATCGAAATGCAACTTACCTTTCATCTGGAAGAAATTAAGTGTTTGTATTGCTCTGAGAACGGAGTGGTCATCCAGACTGAGCTCGAAGTCAGGCGATACTCTAGGCTCAAGTTCCATCTCTTTGTTGAAACATTTTTCCACGGTAGCAACTCTATTAACCAAAGGACTTGACACCTGAAAAGAGGTGAATGTAAGCAATACACAACAAACCAAAACATCCGCACTCACCAATGTTATAACTCATTTCACAATTCTTCTGAATTCTACGAAATTGCCGCTGAAAAGAACTACCGTTTATGAAGAGAAATTTCTATTGATAAAAACTAAAATAATTCACACAATTTAAAAATTTAGTCAATTCATCCAGCGTTTTTCTACCTTCTGGTATACAGCTTTTATCATTAGATCATGCGACAAGTGAATCTTTTGGTTTTACATCTTTTGTCGCAGACCGTATCAATGTTCCCTTTCAATATAAAGACCCTAAATGACCTTCCTTATTTGTCGATAAAAGCCAAGGGCTACTGAGCCTCACAATGCAGTATGAAAGATCTGTGCAAAGTATTCAAGGACTATCGTCGCCAAGAATATTACTGTTTTGACATTTTATTTTAATTCTGTGTATGTGGGTAAGCCAGGTGTTTAATGAAGCAGATGAACACGTTTCAAAGGTAAAAGGTATTATTAGGTAAAAGGTTCTATTTCTGTTGTGTTATGTGATGGTCGAAAGCTTGTTAGCACATTTATAACCGAAGATAGGTCCACTTGTTATAGTCTAATACCACAGAATAAAAACAAAATTTGTCAATAAAAGAACGCATTGCGACTACAACTCTTCAACTTAATTATAACACGCACCAGAGCATGTTGTTTAAATTGTTTGTGTGATTAAAAGTTTTCGATTCATATCACAGACATCGAATAAAGCCACAACGGAAGTATGAATCTACTGACTTCACCTGTAACCAAAATTTTCTGCAATGTCCTTGCAAAAAGCCATGGTTCATCTTGAATCTTTTTTGTGCCTGAAGACTTTCTTACACACGCATTCAATACAAGCTTTGAGAACAGAACTGTCTGCATGTCCATTTCAATGCTTTTTTCTTGAAATAATTGAAAAGTTTGGTTTCATTTTGTTAAAAGCTTAACCTAATCAGCCAAGCAGTTTCCATGTCCGATTCCCCACAGGCATCACAGTCTATCTCGCTGCAAATTAATTCTTGAACACACAGTAAAATCGACCACATTGGTAAATCTTTCTTGTTTGTTCAAACCGCATTTCTCTCTGTTTTAATCCAGTTAATCTCCCAGGTTTATTTTTCCCGACACATTGTAATTATTGGATATAATATCTGCTTTAGAAAAATCAAATGAACTGCATAAAGACAGGCTGTCATTTCAAAACCCCATTTCCATAGGTTTGCTGAAGTAATTCAGTACTAAATGGGTTTTCATTAGACTTTCCTGCAAGTTAATAGTGGGCCCGGCCCATGTATCACCACAAATGTGCTATACAAACCAACAATTTCTGTTCACGTAAATGCGACAAGGGTGAATCTCTTGTTGGTGACTCTTAGGGAGTTATTTTAGTGGTTTGAAGTTTGGTGGCCGTCTTGGATATTAGAAATTATTAGAAATGATAAAATTGGCCATGATTCTACTGTTAAAGACAGAGGCTCGCAATGAAAACCAGACCTCACAACGTTTTGGTCAATTTTCAACTTGAACATGTGGTCAGCAATCTTGGATGTCAGTCATAACCAGAAATCACACATATATCTGCCATCCCTCTACCATAAAAGATGAAGATGACAAGAATGCTTATCAGCATTATGTTATACTTGAAGTTTCATGAACAGATCTCTTGCACATCTTGTTTCCGGCATATCTCATCGAGATCTTGTTGTTGATACTCTGATACTTCTTAACAATACTCAGGTATCATGAAGCCATAAGTATCACTAACTTAAGCACTTCCTGTCAGGTATCATTAAGACTGAAGAGTGTCTTTAAGCATTTCCTGTGAAGTGTCAATACAACTCAAGGAGTCCTTAAGCACTTCCAGTCAGGTATCATTAAGACTGAAGAGTGTCTTTAAGCACTTAGTGAGGTATCATTAAGACTGAAAATGTATCTTTAAGCCAATGACAGAGCCACCTTGTGCTAATTTCTTGCATGAAATATCAAGCTGTCCACAAGCAGGCAAACAAGCAAGCAAACACCATTGTGAGAAGATAAGTCACCCTGCTAGAGCAGGTGTGACTAAAAACCAAACACATATAAGTTTGGAGTCAATCTTCAACTTGCTGGTCATCTGGGATGGCAGCTGTTATTAGAAATCACAAAAAATGGCTGCTTTAGCTTGACCATTAAAGATAGGTTTGCAATGGCCACTAAACACTGCCAAGTTTAGGTCAATCTTCAACTTCAGTATGTTGTGGGCATTGTTGGATTGTAGTCGTTACCAGAAAAAAAGTGGACTGAAACAAAACAATGGGTATCCCCAACGAGTCACAAAAGTGAAATTCACTCTTCACTCCTTGATATCAACATTTTTCTTGTCCTAATAGGCGGAGGTTTCAACGATTTGATGCAAAAGACAATTTGGAAGCCAATTTATGTTGTCAACGCATTGTGTATAATGATCTTTCAGCTTGCATTAGAGGAATAATTTGTCGCTGCTTGTTGAATTTGACAGTGAAATCATCTTTGTAGGGCACAATGATTGAAAAATGTGCAATTGCTGTCGAGTTACTGTTCAGTGGAACGGAAGAACCTTCGCCGCCAAATTGACGGAAAGACTTGAATTTGATTCAGTTGCGACAAACTCTGTTTCATAAATTGAGGCAAATCCAATCAAACAGAGCTTCATTCCTGTAACTTTACCATCAGAAAATTTTATTGTGCAATGTCAGGTTTTGATCAAATTTGGAAAAAGATGGATACCACCCCAAACTCTGCTTTTTGGTCATGTTTTCTGTCTGCTGGCAGAAGCATAGGCCATCTTCAATTCTATGCTTTTCTTCATCATTCTTGCCTTGTTTTATGGTAAATAACGAGCAAAATATCAATGAACACTTATCATGTTGGGGGATGCAGTCACCTAAATGGGCGGAACCGTCAAGTACATTTACAGATAGAACAAGCTTAATGTTGAGGCAATCATGGGGGCCAATCAATAGTAACTGCTTTTGGTGAATACATTTTCTTGCGTTCCATGAGACAAATTAGTATGACAAATTATATTAAATGTAACTGTGAACTGATTACGGACTTCCTGGTCTTTAATTTGGTCAGCAAGTGAACATGGATATATTTGAGAATGATGTACATTTGAGATGAAAACAAAATTTTCTTTTTAACATACTACAGTACACAAACAAGTGTAAAATTACCTGCAGAAATGCAGCTGGGTCGGATTCTTTGAGGACTTCTATACTGAACTGCAGCAATCCCGTTGTCTTCTGCAGTCTCTGTGTGCAATGTGCCATCTGTTCCTTGAAGATCCGCAGTTTTTGGTCTCGTTCCTCTTGTATGTTCGAGATGAGTTGCTGTTTTCGTTGTTTCAAAGCTTCGATAAGGTTGTCAACTTGCGCTACTACACTTGCCTCAAATTCTACACAGTTTTCCTACAAGAACAGGGTGAAACAATACGTTGCATGCAATGTCTTTCAGTATTCTGCCTTGGAAACATTTTTGTTTATTTCTGTAACCATCAAGTAAAAGTTACGAATATCTCTAGTAATTCTGGTTTCTTTTAAATTAATTCTAAACGATTTATCATGTCATCCATTGTGAAACGATAATAGCTCGAAGCAATATCGTAGCGATATAGTACTTTGAAAAGTTGAAAAGATAGGCATGTTGATAGTGAAAATTTGAAAACTCAACGATTATTGCGAAATCTTACCTGTACCCTTCGTTCGTGTGATTTTAATTTTTGAATAAATTCAGTACCCGCTTTGGCCTTCTCTGACAAGGATTGTAATAATTGTGACAGGTCAGTCTGGAAATAGATAGACATCAAAACTGTTACTATTTTTTAGGGAAAATGCGTTTCTCCAATATCTGCCACCATTTTTTCATCGTCAACCGCAATGAGTCATGATAAATTTATATTACATTCAATTTTTGAAATCAATACAACTATTAACATTCATCCAACACAAAAACATTACAAGATGTTGAAACGATGTAAAACGAAAGACTAAAATCGAATATTCTTTGTTATGAATGATTTATGAGATTATTATTCATGCCAAAATGCTCATCTGAGTTTTGTAGGTACAACAGGTGGCCTGAACGTTGACTGCACTGTGCAATGGTTCATCTGCTAAAAAAAAAGTCATACTAGTTTTGTATTCTGGATTTTTGCATGAGTGTCATCAATGTGTTGCTGTGGAATAAATATCTACCCAAGAGCGTTTTTATTATCTCGTACGCCTATCAGGACCCATTTCAGGCAGAATAATCAAATGCGCGAATAAAATCACATCGCTCCTCTAATTTTAAAACGTTTCAAAGGGAAAGGAGTTTGAGTGAGTGATATTTTCCCAACATAGAAGCGAGTAGGCGTTTGTTTCTGTTCACAAATGAAATTCTACATGCTTGCGCATCTGCGTGTGCTTGCTAACCTTAATGTAAATTTCGTTTGAAAGTAAACTGTTCTTTGCAACGGTTTTGAAGTATCAAAGACAAAGAGTGTTGGAACATAGACGTCAAAAGAAGCTTAAAAACTGCTCAGCAAAAAGCCTGACATTTGCATGTGCACATACGAACATGCATAAATGATGTTTTATGTACTGAACTGAGCAAAATGTGACTAGAATTAACTAATGCCAACTTAGGCAGAAAAAAAACAATTCAATTCACACACTTGGCAAAATACATAAGGATTATCATGCCCAAACGAGCGACAGATGTAAAGTTTGATGACAGCTGGAAAGATAGACACACTGACTCCACATCATAACATAACAATAATTTTTAATACTCGATTGAACAATTATAATCCAATTACTGCTGCCTGATGTCACTTGTAATGAAATCTGTTTTTGGAAAACAAGGCTATGAAAGTGATACTGTTAATTTTCACGTTGTAACTTCAAAGTAACTAAGTTGGTCTTCACTTTTTTTTCTGAACGGAAAACAATAGATTCGCATGTGGGAACAATTACTCAAGTTGACGACGTTTATTAAACTGCCCTTTGTGAATTTTAAAACTAACTTCACAACAATAATTGAACTGATTTACGTGTGTTATTGTATTACAGTAAATGTGATGAGCCTTACGAGTCACTGTAAATGAAAAGAAAGTATGTTCTAAATACAGGATATATGACATTTAAAAGCTCTCACAGTTCATTTTTTTAGAAACAGTAATGAATCGAAATAGTATGTTTTTGAAAGAACCGTAAGGAGTCTATTAATAAATTACTTTTGAGATGAATGTTCTAATATGTGTGGCAGATGGAACGGCACGTGTATGTTAATATAACAAACAATTTACTACGACAGTCTATGACCAATGAATAGGCCTCAGGATTTCATGATGATAACAATGTTACACAACACACATTGTATTTAAATATTTTATCTGCACAATAGGTCACGTCTTTGCGCACATCGTTGGTAACGCAAGGTTAACTGAATGTACTTTGCTGTGGATGCGAGTATTACGTATGATGGAAGCTACTTTGTTACATTTATCAACAATGGATCCACGTAATTGAAAACAATGGCCAGCTGATGAAAATTTATAATGCCTATATTGCAATAAATGCCAAAAATACTTCCGTGAGAACGAAAGTAGAAATGATACAAATTCTGTTTCAAACCAATGTTGCAATTTTTAAAGGTGAAACCACGAAGAAAAGTACATGCATTTTGATGTTTATTATGTCATAATGTGGGCCAGGTGCATAACTGTCAACCTGTGATTTCCGTTCTTTCATTACCTTTTCATGCAAATATGATGATGAAATTAAAACAAACTGAATTGTGTAGCAGGCTTCTTTTTTCTATCCAATCAATACTGGGAATGATAAATTGCCTTTGTTCTATTGACGGTTATGCGTTATAATCAAATCGGTGCAACTATAACTCGCTTGTGAATTTAGACACGGAGAAAAATTGCTGGAGTACATTTTCACAACCCTTCTGCAATCTCATTCAACGTTGGAGAGCTTTTTGTATTTTTATATTTACAGATACACACTGTCAGCAATAGCAGCAAAGTTGTTGTCGGAGACTGGCATCAGTCTACCTATGCCACCACGGTGAAGGTTATGTGTATGACCAATATATAGTATGTCCCAGCCGAGAGCGGGCACTTCAGTAAATCTCCCCGTGCTATGTACAACTTGTTGCCCTGCCAATAAACCATCATCCACACACTAGATAACCGTGTCTTGTCTTTATGACTCCACGACAGTTGTGCCAAATTCTGCGAAGTCTTTTCACATGAACTCGGAAAGAATTTGAAGTGTAACATATTGAGGATAATTTTGGTCATTAAAATGAAATTGATCATGCGTGAGACTAATCATGTTTCCTAAAGGAACCATTCACTGCAACTGATCACAATTTAACTTTGAATTTCATTCAGTCAAGATTTTTGATGTCCTAAATTATACCGAGTCATTTGAGGTTACAGACAAGGGAATGCCGAGATGCTTTTACCTTTATTTTTGTTGAAGAGGAACCATAACTTCTTAAATGGCGAGATACTGGACAAGAGTATTTAAATTACCATTCCCACTTTATCCGCAGTCAAGTATTAGCCTTACATTGTAATTCGTAAACAGTTTCCGCTAAATTTGTACCAACTGTAAATGGAAATCATTCATAGACATTTGTATTTGAGGAAGAAGACAACAGACAATCCACTAAAGACTGACACACTTCATTTTTACAGTATTTTAAGGTTTTATTTCTTTGGACAAAAACATAGACTTGGCGCGTCCATCGTACGGCGGACGCACCCTTCGGCCAATTATGCAGTGTAGATCTTCTGGCCTAATTTCTAAAACAACATATCAAAACTTAGAAACTGAAGCCAACAGTGTTCCTGAAGACATGCCCTGTAAAGTGTCTTCACGATTTTACTGAGGGAATCCGAAAGGTGGTACCTGACTCAGTTACCCAGAAGTTCACATTTATAATGTCCTTCGACTTCTGTGGTCTTTTTCTTGAGCATACTAATTTCCATTCAACAGAGGGTGAATATATGTACAAGCTGTGATACATTGTTAAAACGAATCGCAGTTGCATTTGGATGTTATTTGGTTCATTACGGTAAGTCTCAACGTATATAGCATGTGTTCCTTTCACAGGATTCCCTTGCCGAAATCTTCTGTTCAACGTAAAAGGCCTATATTCAGTTGCCTTGAAACCCTGTTCTTTTCGAGCTACAAATGGACTCCGTCCAATATCGTTCTGTGCCTTGGTGTTTTGACAAAGAGAGCATAGAACTGTGAAAGCTGTGTGGCTCTTAATTCTATGCAGCGAGTGTTAATGTAAAGAATTCTTAACTTAATTTTCTGTGTAGTAATTACAAACGTGGCTTATTATTGTACAAAGACTGTGGGCTTAACGGTACAGGACATTGCAGTGCTGGATCGAGGGGGCGCTAGGGACGCCCCCCCGGGCCCAATTTCTTTCATTTTCATGCAATTTTCAGGAAAAATTTGGCAAAATAATAGGTTGGCACCCCCACCTTGGGGTTGGCGCCCCTCCCCCCTGTCTGGTAAATTCCAGATCCGCCACTGCATTGTGTGCAATTAAGTCGAAGAGTTTACATTGTTTTGGATGTTTTTGAGCATAAATTATCGACCCTTACTTACCCACTGATACAGCAGTAATCACGTATTCCCTAAGTGGTGTAGAAACCGTTTTCTTTGTGGGAGCGGTAAATTGTTGGTGGCAATGTCCTACTGATGGTCTACAGCTTTCAGTCTATATTTGGTTCACTTAATTACATTTGCCTATTTCACAACTTTGTGGAAGTCTGATGAGACATGAACAAAATGAGCTATAAAGGGAAAACAGTGGCCCTTCTTCGCAATCATACTGCTTCCCCAAAGTGTTAAAACTGATTGAATTATTCTACTTTTCTTCTGTGCACAAGACTACTTAGATGAAAGGCAACATTCACAATTTTCTCATAATCTACAGCTTCCATAAAAGTCCACCAAGCATAATAAAGTTGCATGTCTCCACGCATTATCTATGACTGTAAAATACGTTTTATGCCAAGCTCATCTCTTAGATGCACATATAAATCAAAGAATCAAATTACTTTTCATTTGCTACCTTCCACTAGTATGTTCATGATTTGTCAAGATAAATAGTTGTATCATTTTTTCATACCAACGATCTCGACCAAAGAGGGATCGCGGCAATTCCTTAAATTAGAGTTATCAAAACATTTAAGTCACGCGAGCGCCAGAGCAGGAGCTTGGAAAGGGTAAATATATTAATATGTGAAGCGGTACAAATGCTCAGTTTTGGTATGCGTTCAGTGTTACTTCAGTTTTAGTTTTCAGTTCAGTATTAGCATTTCCAGGCAAGACTAAGGTTTGTGATCAAGCATTTTAGTCAAAACCATCAACACCAAAATACTGAGAATTTGTGCAAAAAAAGTAACAATTTGGCCACAATGCTCTGAGGTAAGGCGCGGGGTTGTTGACCAACTTCCAACTTTTGATGCTGAGTCCAAATCTGCTAAAGGTTTTGTCACAAAATTATAACTGCCAACTGGATACAGTATGGCCCCTGTACACAAAGTGTACGACGAATAGGCCTAAACATCTTTTTGGCACACTTGCTTTGATCAACAAATTCAGTAGTTTCGCCCTATGCAACAACAAGGCGAGAATATTCAAAGGAAGCAAGAAGACATTTACCAAAACAAATACCAATTCGTTTGATGTACCTAACTCGTTCACCTCAAGATCATGCAATATTTCATTCAATACCAAAACCAGCACACATGTGGCCGAAGATTGCATGAATGTATTTTTGTCTCCAAGCTGAGTCTGCAGATGAATATACATTGCAAAACTTGAAGTACACGATTAGTCTCTACACGGACACTATCGGTGATGCAAAGCATCTAAACAAGCAGTAGACATTTCTTGCCAAAATTCTGTTTTTTCCCACCGGTAGAATCCACCCCCACCCCTACAAATGAAAAAGTTAACTTTTCATAATAACTCTGGAGAGTTAGGCTCCGAGTCCATTATCCTCCTCCACCACGCCAATGAAAAACTGCGCTAGGTTCTATAGAGAAATTAGACTTTGGATTTGAGTCCAGATTTTAACGTCAATGTGTGGAGATTACGCTGTTTACTGGATGGCTACCATTTCGTTTTCCATGTCCAAATTAACAGTTTATCTTTCAAGAAAACATGGATTCCCAATGGTGGAAATAAGGCAGCTTACAAACTGCAAGCCAGACAGGACCAGAGGCTATCATTTACAAGGATAAAAGGGTTTTGTTACACTGAACTTTTTCAAAACAATTACAGACATTAAAATGTCAAGTACCTGTTACCGGAAAACATTGTTTTGATCACATTAAGTTACAGCTTCTGAGAGAAAATTGATAGAGAACCCATGTTTCAGATGGATTATTTTGGTATGTTGAAAACCCATATGCAAGATGGATTCTGTCACATGAAATAATCGCCAGCTTTTTTGTTAATCAGAAGTTCCTCTTCACACAAGTAAGAAATTGAATGCAGCCGGCAAGCCATAATGTGTTTTCAGAATTTAAAAAGTTTTCCTTCACTTTGTAGTGATATTCCTGATCGGTGCCTCATGTGACTATAATGTGGGATGAGCCATGTGATCGAATAAATGAAGCATGGTAAGATTACTGCTACCTTATAAAGCCTCTCAGGATATGGTAATGTAGAAGTAATTTGGCTCAGTAACTCGTTTAGAGGTAAACGTAAGATTTGTTGACAGCTTGATCTCTAATGGACCCGCAATAGGCTACTATGTGCACACCTTTTATTGCACATACTACTCAATATGGAAATAATGGTCACATGTTATTCCTACAGGTCGATGGCCTGTGTAATGGCAACATGGAAGTTCATTTCTGCACGGAAAACAAACCACCTTTTGTAGGAATTCTTATTCATAATAATGTGTGGTACCTTTTTTGATTTTTATATGACTGACAAAATTTCGTTTTCCACCAGCAACGCTAACACTTGTTAATTTAACCTGCACATATGTATTACCTTATGATAACCAATAACATGTAATATTCATAGTGTCATGTGCTGTCCCATCAAAGCAAAGTCAGACCCTAGATAGATCAATTAATCTTATGATGAACACAGCTGTTTTTGAAAAGCTTATGATTCACAGAAGATGGTAATACGAATCTGACATTCCATGGTGAACAAAGGATCCCCGTGTGCCTCCACCGGAATTTTGATATGGACAGTCTTGTACATGTAATAATGACCATGAGTCAGCGTTCATTAGATGCCAATGCACTCGGGGGAGACTTCAATGTCTGAACGTTTTGCGACTACACACACGGCTTTGATAAATGACTCCAAAAACCATCGATCTTATTCAATGCTTTCTGAGTTGCCAAGCCTTTCTCAGACCATATAATTTCCTTCAAAGTTTAAATTTAAAATTCTTGAAATCGTGGGAAAACGTAGATATCAATATATTTACCGTACACTTTACAAATGCATTATTTACGCCCAAATAGATTTGAACAAGTTTACATCGTTGAAGTGAACGTGAATTGGGTAATGCTACCATAAACGTTGCAGGTTAGATGCCTGCGAACAGACCTAGGCTTGTGAGGCAATTTACGTTTTAACAGTAATTTGGTGGATGTCTTAACAAAAATGAGTGGTGTAAGGGGTAATTTCATTGATGCCGTCACAAGCACTTTCCTCTGATTCAAATAAATTCCTGTTATTTGTACTGAAAGCTTGGTATGTTAAATCCTATATTCATCAACGTAGTGAACCTGCACACTACTCTTCTCTCCAATTACATTAAATGAAGTGAAAAGCAAAAATAACCACAAGAAAATTGATTATTCAATAATCAAATCTCTTTTTCATTTTTGTATATATTTGTTTGTTTGTAAACATCAATATTTCTCCTGCAAATCATATTGTAGCTATCTTATTAAATGAAATGTGACTGGAAAGGAAATTTCCGAAAATCTAAAAAAAAACACTTTAAATACCATGTTCTATTAACCAAATAAAGCACATTTGCTGGTTGTCTGTATAGGTCGACAGAAAATATTGCTACGGGCAGGAAAAAGATACCTTGCACTAAAATGCTACTAGGAAATGCTAAATGTTCAGACTTCATGTCGACAATCATTGTTTTCCAAATCAAAGGACTCCATCAGTGTACGCCATTTTAACACTACGCTGCTATTTAAAGAAAATTGTAAGCTTCTTTGAGAAATTATGACCCCAGAATCGCTTGAGGCAATGTGCATTTACAACACATCCACAATGACATTCATGTTTACAAACAATCTTAGAAGTATTTTTCTGTCCGTTCATGCTCAATAAGAAGGAAATAGTTCCGAGTTTGTTGGTGTTGGATCGGGTACTGATGGCGAGATTGAAGGGTATCAGGCGGAAGGGCAACCTATGCATGCCAATCTACAGGTTACACTCCGAGGTAAGCTTAAGTTTTAGCGACTTTAAGTCTCGTCGTTTCGGGATCCAACTTCCCATTAATCCACAAAATAACATAATCAATCCCAATTTTATTTGACACATGTTCAATCATTAGCTGTCTTGGGTACTGTCTTCTCTCTGACGGATGCTTCGTACAGCAGACCAAGACCATGTGTAGAGTTTTCTGAAAGAAGATACTAGATCCAAAAGGTATCTTGCTGAACAGCGCATGATCAAGTACCTGACATATTATGATTTCCAGATAAATACTGCGAGTTCTGCAGCTATTATGAATGATATATGTACATGTACCAATTTTGAATTTTACTACTCTGCAGGCTCCTTGTTCGATTACGCTTGATAAAATGGGAATTAATCTTTCACACAAAGTAACCATCCGAAGTATATCAATGAAAATGGGACGAGAGTGATCTGTTTTGCTAATCAGAGCTGACGATCAGAGGATTAATGCTTGTCTCTCAGCTTCATTACGCTGCGATTAAAACCCAACTCATCTCATAACAGATTGTTTCTGTGCGGATGGGTATCCGCTTGAGCTTGAAATGCACTGTAATAAGAAATGACAGGTTTTAATAGACTTATCTTCATTAGTTTTTCAATTTCTGATGTGATGTGATTCAACTCTATTAATTTGCGACTACTGCTACACCAGGCCGACTCAGACCAACTAATGTTACAGCATGCAGTTGTGAAAGTAATTGTCCACTTTATTTTAAAGGTTGCAGACATATACATCTCACCTCCAGATATTTATTCAAAGCGGGTAGTCAAGTCGTTATTCATCCAATCCCGTCTCAGAGAAAAGGAAACGAGTAACAGAAGAAGTTGCTTCGGTGCTTAATTAAAGGAAGGTCGGGAAAGATGTAAAAACTTTTTTATCACATTCTCATTCTCATTTGTTTCTCCCTTTTCTTCGGTTTGATCTGTGGTAACGAACCGATGGGAACATCACGAAACGGACTCGTAGTGCCAAGCTTCCTACTGGTAGAAAACACATTTCCTGGGATGTTTCCTATTAAACGGGGTGTGAATAATCAAGAAGGTTAGGCGAAAGCAAGCAAAATAAACAAGCACGACATTTTGGATTGAAGAACGTTGCACAAGAGAACTATTACTAGTAGTCAGATAATATATTTCCCTCTGCAGTGCAGAAATCATGATGAAATTTCAACTTCATACCACAGACCATCATTTGTCTTCATACTTTGCACAATTAAATTAATTGCAATGACCAACGACACAGACAGTACAAACAGATAGCTAACTAACATGCACAACTTTCTTGAATCGCGACGGCCAAATTCTTGGTTGCTGCAATCTTAGACAAATTACCTATTCAACTGCAAACTTTTTGGTGCACCAGGTGACACATTCATTTATAATATTAGTGGAAACCTGGCTTCTTATTACCAGAGAAATTGGCTTTTGCTGATGGATGACCAGCCTGATAAAGGCCACCGTGAATAGGCTGTACATACTGTCCACAGAACCAGTTCCAAACTGGGAGCGACCAATGGTTTCCAATGTTTGAATAAAATTCAGTTTGTACACAAAGTAAAAATACACGTGCATGCTTTTTAAAACTAAATGTAATGTATTTATGTTTTTTCTAATTCTAATATTGCATTGTGATACAGCCGAACTTGGAGACGTCCTGTGTAAAACAACAGTGTGAAATTAAATGATAAACATGTCCCTAGAATTAACCAAATGATGAAGACAGCAGCAGCATGCACCTGGTAAGAACTAACCTTTTAAAACTGTAGAATATTATGATCGATTACAGCGATTCTGGGCTAGGGAGGGTAACCAGGATTCCCTAGTACCATCCCTTCTGCTGCCGCTATTTCAGGTGATGAATGGTTCCGGAGTACAAAGGTGTCTCTGTCCTTACTGTACTGTAGTATTACTTACCATAAAATGAAACTTGTCTATTCGTATTATCATTCTTAGTTCTGTTTCATTTTCACAATGTTCAATAAAGAAGTATCTTCCAGTAAACTTGTAATTACATGAGTAAGAGCAAATCATTAAACGATTTATTTGCAAAAGGAGAGTGAAAAGAGACCCCATATCAAATTAAACAAAAATGGAAACCAAGGCATCTTCAGTGAAAAAATTTGTGACATGCTGAAGTAAAACAGATTACAATCTTCGGTCTAATATCAATTCTATTTTCAAATTCAACGATGCCATTAAATGCTCAAAGTATCATCAATATATTTTTTATATCTATTAAATATCAAATATCAAAAGTCAACTAGAGCTTTGGAAACGAAATTTTAACATTGAAACATTCATGATACTTATGCACCTTCAAAAAATAAATGACATTATCAAATATGGTAAGGCTCACATGTTCCATAGAAGGCAGAAAATGGAAATATTGACAGCAGAAATAAGGCAGCTGGCGCATGCCAGCACACAATATTAGCACAGATCAAAGCAAACTGTGGAGTAAATTCAGGTGAATAAGATGAAAGGTTATGCTAGTTCCTTGCTATGAGACATAAGCAGCTTCATGTAAGAAATATTCTTTTTTGTGCACATCCACATATTTGTCCTAAAGCAGCTCATTTGTTTCAAAACAAATGTTCACATTTGAACCGTGACCTAAAATTTGTAACTTCTTTAAAAGTTCAGTTTGACAATTGGCTCATGTTGGACGGACAACCTATTGAAGTATTTACTTACGATTGGGAAATACAGGCTCGTTTTAGTTTTGAAAAAAAACTCCAGATTCGAAGACGTCCTTGTTACTATTAATTTAGTATCTCTTTATTTACATCCGACATTAATTCACGAGCAATCTGGGCATTCCTTTCAGTAGAATATCTGAGATACAGGCACCATCCCCAGACTTGAATACAAATTGAACCTGGATCAATGGAAGTATTAAATCAAGGCCCTCTCTTAATGTCTCTCTAGTCCTTTATTGGGGGCCTTTATCCTACAATAGATGATCTCATTTTTTCGAATTTATTGTCAGAAATGTCTCAAGTTGAAAAGTGTCGTGTCAGGTCCAAATGCTCTAACATAGCAGTGTTGCCATTACAAATTTGACAACATGTGTCCACGAGCAGAATTTAGGCACAATACAATTGCCTGCATCATTCTGCTTTTCCATTTTGGTCTGCTTGACAGATTAATAAAGGATCCCAAATATATTCAAAAATATACTGTTCATAAAATTTTAGACATAACTACTTCTGAAGCCACAACTACTTTTCATCTTTGTCCTATCAAAGTTGCTGCCATTTAAAAAAAATTATATTTCACAATAGGCCAAACACATTGTCACCACACATATGCATGTGACAAATCCTCTGCATTGATTCTCTAACATGGTTAATGGGTGTTCAGGCTTGTTTCCGTGGAGATTCGAGCAGCTTATGAGCTCATTACCACCATGCGAACGGAACATCTTCCCTCTATTATTAAGTTAATCTTCATTCCAAACCACAACACAGACTCAATTTGCTCACAATTCGCACTGTTACTCTGTCAATTAAAACAACTTCTTTACTTTAGGAACCACATCATGTAGAAATGTTCAGAAGGACATCGGATTTTATCCACGGCAACATAAAAACAAGAATGCCTACCAGCATTGTGTCACGCCTGAAATCTGGAGAACTCCTTAATGACACCACAGTATTAGCCTCATTCTGAGATTGTGGTGTCAATAAGACAAAGAGAGCCATCTAGAGTCAATATTTGAAATTTGGGTTCTCTGTCTACATTCAAACACTCAAGCAAGCAAGCAATCAAGCAAACAAGCAAGCAAGCAAGCAAGCAAACAGACACAATACAGAGAAGATAAGTCGCTCTGCTGTCATCAGCAGCAGGCGCGACTAATGAACTGAATAGATTTCACATCAGATCAAAGGTGTGCGCTCACATTTTTCATCACATCGATTTCACATCAAAAGAATGCAATGTCCAATAAAAATGTTCTTTTGTGGAAAACTCGGATAATCCTTGAAAGCAATTGTATAAATTCAGATACAGATGGATCAACATCTGTCCTGTGTAAAAGGATTCACTGGTGTTTTTAAAGATCAATCTTTCAGAATATGCATCAAATTAACCAGTTTTATGCTCAAAACTACCAGTCTTTGGTTCAAAATCTGCTTTACAATAAATCTGAACTACTTCTTATACAATATTTAACTCGAAGATATTGTATTTTCACCAGTTCTTTCACAATAACGAAACAAAAGCATATTAACAACAAAGTACCTGTGCTACAAACATCTCAACTTTGCTGATATCAGAAAAGATTAAAGCATTGTATGACTCAAATGATGTGTAAACTAAACCCATAGACACTTCAAAACTGAGTCTTCGAAGGAAAGAGCATATTATATTCTCAACAGTTCCAATTGAAATATCTAAAAAATTGCACAAGTGTCAACAAATCAACTCTTGTCATGTTTTTAAGGGCATATCTACCTCACACTCATTATCTGGCAAAAGTTCTACCACAAAATATCATTCAAGATCGAACGAATAATATCAGCAGTCCAAGGATGAAGAGGACGATCTGATCGAGTATTGTCAGCACCAGTTCGACGTGTTTCCTAAGTTGCCACTGTGTCCACTGGACAGTAGATTTTAAAACTACCAGGTTATCGCTGTAAACCGTGATTTCAAGCAGAGCCGAATAAGTTCAATATCATCAGTCTTCCGCAAAAGACTGGTGCGAAGTATGGCTGCAGAGTTGTGGACAAATTAGTCTTGGTCCCCTCACAGATTGAGAGGAGCCACTGGCCCCTCCCCTGCAAAAACTACCACTTTGTCTGTTTTGCTCATGTGTAATTTGTTCTTTTCTGTTCTAACCTCCACTCCCCCTTCCCCAAACTGACAAAAACTACCACTTTGTCTGTTTCGCTCATGTGTAATTTGTTCTTGTCTGTTTTAACCTCCACTCCGAGTCCCCCTTCCCCAATCTGCCAGTGCTATCACTTTGTCCGTTTTGTCTCAACATTTACTCTACACTACCCAAAACGGACATGAAAGGAAGTTGTTATGCGTGCGAAAGAATATGTAGATGTGGAGTTCTACCCGTCTCGTCGAATATGTACAATATGAAGCTTACTTGTCACCGAAACACCATGAGGGTAAAAATCTTGGCGACAACGGGCTCCAAGTCTTATCAGGTCCACCGCAGGCAATGCTGTGGTTTCTATCGTTAATATACTCAATCATTTGTCAATTTCAACTGTGCTCGAATAGCTGTTGTTGTTGCAGGAAAAAAGGTATACCCCGTGGGTGTATAATTTAACAGCTACTGCCTACTCGCCACCTCGCATGAGTAACACAAAAATCAACTTGCCCACAGCAAAATCCACTTGCCTGGATCGTCTTATAATTTTAGGGAAAAAAATCATAAAAAAACAGCAATTCTTGTAATATTTTGTTATGATATCTCTATTTATAATTCATCAATCTGCATGTTATTGATCAGTTATATTTGTGTTAATATTTAGAAATTCTTTCAAATATTGCATCTTGCAGTCAATGCGTGCCACACGGCAATGTGGTTACAACGATTCACCCCCTCAAATGCGTACATACACCGATCATGCACAGATCACGTCTACATCTGTCTACCCCCTCAGGAAATACCCAATCAGAGTCCCCACATCACATGCACCAAGTGCAACAGCCAATTAGGCAATCACATGATCCAGTTAACCAATCATAGCATGACATGTCAGTATGTATTCCTACTCATCCCTCACCCTCCTACAGCAATAACTACTGGTTCAATTGTGTTGGGACTAGTGGCAAACCTAGTTAGCAGGTCCCAGTACCTGGGTTAACCATAACAAGGTGCCAAATAACTCCAGTCCTTCCCAAAGTTCTCATCCCCTCTAGGGAACTACTTTGTGTAGTAGCATTAATATTCTGGTACTTAGGCTTTGAGTATTTAAGGGAGGCACACCCTATGAAAGTAAGACCTCCAGAAAAGCCACCAGACTGTTAAGTGCCAAAATAGCAACAGCAGGAACTTCTCAGGTAACTTAGAGGAGTTGAGCTGACTCTCCCCTCAGGATCCCTCAAATTGCACACTTTGGCTATTTGTGCCACTTTTGGACATTCTAGCAGTATCTTTGGATCTCGAGGAGGTAGTGAAGCCAGTCCAACACCTCAAGCACAACCTGTTACTTAAATGCGATTTCAACAACTTGATGTCCATTGTACAATTAAATGTGAGGAGTTGACTTGAATTTCTTAATGTGATGTATTTGAGCACTTGTATTTATGAATGTCCTTATTTTGCAGAGTTTATTAGCTGTACCTGTCCCGTTGATTGTATTTCACCATGTTGTGAATGAACCTTTCCTCTTAGCTGTACCATAGTGCAGGCTTTTTGTGTGAACCTGTATCTTCCTCTACAAGTTGTGTTCTGCATAGCTGCATTAGATTTGACTGTATCCACAGTGCCATTACTATTTTGTGTATTTGGACTCCTCAAGAATGTGTTTACATGTGCTGTCTACCAACTATGTTCCATTTGATTTTCCACCCCCTAACTTTGTGAACATGCATTCAATGGACTTGGAGAAGAGTTATTGGACTATTAATGTTGTCTCCTCAGTGTTTCATAACTGTTCTACATCAACCAGTCTAAGGAGTAATTAATAAAGACTGCCTAAACTGAGTGTTTGTATCCTTCACAGACTAAGTGTTTCAGCGGAGACACTCAACAACTCAACTGCGAAGATACTGGAGTTCTAGTGAGCTCCCCACAATTCTACCCCTCACCCAGTAGTACAGTCAGCAACTCCTCCATTCCAATAGGTCAAGTACATGAACTAACACCCATGCACAACTGCTGTCACCCCCTGAGATTAAACAGGTGACTGGTGGTGAGCTTAAGACAGTAAAAACCCCAAAATCAGCTATATAGTAATAATTGGTAACAGAAACCAAAGACTGGTGACATTATACACTGGGACTCCTCATCAGCTACTGGTCCTGTAGGATAAAGTAGATGAGAACAGTTATATCTGTTATTGGTGTGGAAGTAGGGGTATTGGAATCAAACGGTGGCGGGAAAAGGGTTAAGGTTGAGATTAACTGAAAGAAACGGGTTGTTATTTGTATTCTTAAAATTGATTTACCTGCCATCACTGATTGAAGGAGGCATCTCATATTTAGCCTGATATTCAACAGTGTTTATTTCCGGAGTATTTCCAGACCAAGCATCGCATGGAGCATCCTAAAGAATCGAGGTATCATACCTTCGCCTCAGAAAAGCAATACAATGCCGCTGATGAATGGGACTTTGGAATACCATAATCTAAAATTACTCATAAGAAATTGACCACAAATAACAAACTCCACATGCCCACTGCTCAATGAACTCACTTATCGGACTTTTTTAAACTTTTGCGCACACAAGGAGTGCCACAGTGAACATGTCAAGATGGTTTAATTTATCATAGTTTTGGATTCCAAGTATCTTACAACATCGGGAACACTATATTTTATTTTTAGCTGTGTGCTGAAATCTATTTGATTAATGAAATGGAAACGTTGGTGCAAAATGTTTGAAACATTCGAGACAGCGCAGACCAGCTCTCGCTGGACCTGAGCATAATCAACATGTTTTATCGAATTGCCAAACAATCTTTCAGTGAATAAACTCACTGATCTACGTGTCTAAGTAGACATGAAAGAGCACTTAGACAAATCAGTCCTGGCATATTCATGATTACTGGAATCTGTCAATGTGATTATCTCACATCCTTGGGGACACAGACGTACTTTGTCACCATGTGATGCAACTGAAGCCAAAATGACAAACGCAACTATTACACAATTATTACCAGCTTTTTAGCTGCAATGATTGCCACTGGGAAATGCTTCCTTCATTAATATTTACCAGTGATCAGTATAAATATTTGCCTGTCATCCTGACATTGGTGTAGAAATATTCACTCAATGGTGATGTCCTGAAATCTATAATTTTAAGTTTTGGTTCGATATCACAGTGGGGCTTCTCTGGCTGAGCCAGAGCCACTGAGCCAGAGCCAATATAAACATGGCAAAAATACTTCCTAAACATGTTTTGGTGTTTAGGAAGTATTTTTGCCTTTTTTGTTTTGACCTTTT
>JBCAUG010731410.1:0-11971 GCA_038406175.1 Haplosyllis leylae | reverse complement strand
GGGCAAAAAAGGGGGGCACCCCCCCCCCCCACAGAGGTGACAAACAGTTTTGTCAGCAGTGGGCCTCAAGGTGACAAACAGTTTGTCAGGAGTGCATCAGCCAATGAGAAGCTGTGCCTGCCGCCACATATATAATAAAAGTAATTGTTTTTCAAGACAAACATAGCAATGTTTCCATTATCTATTGTTACATTCATTCTGGTCAGGAATATTTTGGAGAATACGTTTTAAAGTAAAAACTTTGTTTAGATTAGGTAGAAGGTCGTTTCGCTTCATCGTATTAAAAATTTAGAAAATACCTAGCAATTCTTTTAATCTACCATTCTGAGTTTTGGGTTTATTTCTCAGAGGTCCAAACATATTCAGGCAAAAAAGATGGCGTAGAATATTGTCTTACTATCTGCTACTGCCCCAGACCGAGGATATCTTATGAGGATCTTTACAAGGATGAAGATGTGGCTGCCATGGTGATACAAAGTAGCCATCTATATGCAAGCGGTTCCATTGTGAGGGTCAATGCACTTGATTTAGAGGTGTAAACTATGGTGAGGAATGCACCAATAATCCTAGCAACGAATTTGCTGCTTTGCCTCTCCAGGAAACTAAAAACCTGAAGCTTATTAAGTGACAGCGAATGTATCTGGCATAAGGTTGGGCCATGTGAATCTAAGAGAGAAAACGACGGATGAAGAGAAAAAGGAGTTTAGACTAGTTGTTATTGAATGGAGATGCTACTAGAAATATTAACAGTATGAACAAAACATCATGGTGTAAAATTATCTTGACACATTTGTGAATGAAGATCGCATGTTCGGCCATTTTGTCATTATCTTTACGAAAGGCTGCGCTTTTTGACTGCGAACCCATCAACTCTTACAAACTTGTTGCCTCAAGGGATTGACACCTCAGTGATAAAAGACATATTTGTATCATAAAGTGTTTTTGTGCGAATATTGACTTGACCAAAGGTCACGCAGAAGATGTCTATTGGCACCGAGTTCACCGTTACTGTCCCCCAAGGCCTGTACTGTTTACTTTCCATTTACAAACAAAATTCTCTCAACACCTGCCTGTACTTTCTTGCCCAGATTTTAAAAACTTGCATGAATTGAACTGGAGCTAAAATTAATTTCGTATTAAATCACTTTTTCTTCAATTAAATATTTGCGAATAGATTTTTAACTTGTTGCTGGTTGCGAACACTAATATAATGAAGTAAAATAAAATAGGCTACGTCAGTGTAATTATGGTGAAAGAGTCAATGGAATCTCATCTGTATTTTTTTTTTCTTTGAACAAATACGGCTCATTTATAGCTTTGTTCGTACATATATTCATCATATTTATGATTATTTTAGTCATAATCTCATCCGTATTTTGACTTAAGATGGCCCCGATCGGTCTTTCAGTCAAGTCAAGGCAAGGCTACACCACGTGGACCTCTGCTGAATGCCGTAAAGTACAGAAGGATTCTGAATTTTGCATTAGTTTTAATAATGGAAGATGACATGTAGTTGTGAAGATGATCAAGTGAATGTTTCTCATTGAAGTTTCAAGCGTTAATGCTTGTCGAAGAAAGTGGGTTTCCATGTTAAAAGGCGGGTAGCATGAATAGCAAGCCTGCATTTATCTGTTCACTACCGCATGTTCAATGAAGATTTACACTCCCACCATTGTCAATTATTGCTGCCTTTGTCGCAAATATAGCTTCTACAATGAAGACAGATAACATCGTTCAGCATGCAAGGTGCAAAACTCCTCTCCTATACATTACAAATCAGGCTAAATCTTTGCCGGGTATCTAGCATCTTTTGGTACACACTTTTTTGTACTGTATGTATAATAGTTGCAATGTTTTTGGAGCAGAAGCTAAAAAATCGCACATCTCTGAAGAAATAACAAGTAACAATTGAAATAATAGATGCAGACAGCCAAGGTACTTACGCTAATATAATGTCGTTGCTAATTAAAGACTAGTGAAGTCAGTGCAGTGTTAATTAGCTTACGCGAAACATGATGGTGTTGCTGATAGACAATGAGGGGGACTTTTTCACAACGTTCCATTATGTTGTATTACATCTAAATCAGCTTATGCTTTTATTACAGGAGTAGGTGTGTCAAATTACAAACTGAACGGGTGATAAAAAATAAAAGATGTGCCATTCTGTCACTTTCTCCTCATTTGTTAGCCTTACTGTGTGTCGGACAAACGCAAATAGAAATCAGCAGCATGTAGGAAGAAGACTGCAGGAATGATAAAAAAGAATACAGTTTACTTTGTATATCTGTATTGGTTTCATTTATTATCAATGAAAGTAGAAGACCAAGTCATTTTCCATTCTATGAAGTCAAAGTAATATTTTAGTGGCATATGTTGATTCAAAGTGATTTATGAATGTGTAAGTTTGGCCTTTAGGGCACGTGTCACAATCTTACTGTTGTAATGGAAAAGGCCCATTGCTCTAATGAAATTCAGTTACATAATATTTTTCCTGTTTCCCCGATATGGAGGCTGATTGTACGAGATTTCTCCTCACGCCTTCCTTTACATAATGTCCATCAGTGTGGAAATTAGAACGTTTACTTCATTTTCAAGATAAACGAATCAGAAGCAAGGAGGGAACGCAATGTTGTCATTGAAACAGTAGCTCTTACTGTTACATTTTTCATTCTGTTCACGAAAAATCATTTAGGTCCTGTTCGGCAAAACATAATAACGGTTATTGCAAGTCAGTGGTGTGTCTGTAAACTGATTGAATGTAATTTTATGAAATTCAATGATGAAATGCGCAACGTTATTGTCTTGTAGTCTACGTTTTAAGTGTGCATCATTATTGAATAAACTCAACAGTAGTTACATCAGAATTGGGAGCGGTAAGCAATGTTTCGACCAATGCCACTGAATGGGATTTTGCTTTGACAGATTAATATCCTCATTTCTGTGATGAATATTGCAATTGGGTTATTGCAGAATGGCGTAGTAATTTGTAAATTGCCTCGTAGATTGTGGAAATAGGTTGAACAAAGATTGATAAAGCGTGTTAACTTCGAATCTACCAACTTTTTTCTCTGGATCTCTTGTTCTGTTGTCACATTAATAGAAAATAATATATTACAGAAATCACCATGGCCGCGTTTACAACATAACCCAGTTTTTTGTTGATTTACTTGAATGTTTTCGGAGAAGAAAGGGTCAAACTTTCTTCATCAATAAAGATTTTGTACATGGGCCACGTTACAATCAGACTGTACTGTGATCCAACAAAGGAAGAAAAGACATCCCAATTCCAATAGTAGCTATTTCTATGCAGCCGCATCCATTGTAGAGGTCAAAGTGCCTGAATTATAAATGGTAATAACAGCACAGAATATACCAATATTCAAGATATCGACAAAGCTGCATTGCCATAGGAATGCAGGTTTCTCATTGTACTCTTCAAGACTTTTGACAAGAGTTGAAAACTGGTATTCATATAAGACGACTATCTGTGCAGATGTTTCTTTCATATCCAGGCTTCTACTGTAAACATGGCAGATCACAGATGCTTTACAGTTAATCTGTTTACTGCCAGTTAACGGAATTACTGATTCACTAATGACAGTTGGAAGTAATTTTCTGGGTGTGTAGTTTGTAGTATTTAACATAAAACACTCACCGTGGTCAGAAATATTCTGAGTATAAAAACCTGTTTTCATCTTTCTGTGATGGCATTGACTATGGGTAACGTCATACTGATACCATGAACATTGCTTTCCAAATGCGGTCGTAGTGAAGCAACTTGGTATAACTGCAGTTGTGCAAGTCTGATAAAGTCAAGTTACAGGAGGCATTTGGTATTGGTTTTTTTTTTCTGAGGGACCAGGGGATGAACGAAAGCAATCATTCCCTCCACGATGCCGCATCCTGTAAGATTATACTGTAATTAGATCAGTTTGCTGTCACTGTGATCACCAAATGGCAACTTTACTCTCTGATTAGTCTCTCCTAGCAAATACTAATTTAATTGACTCCTTAAAGTGGGTCCCAGTCATCATAAGTGTTGGTATTTGGGTCATGGATTGAATACTACAACTACATATGGATACAGAACTACGAGAAAAGGCCTTTTTTCAATCCTGTTTCCTAGAAAGTACAACACTTCAAAAAAAGTGCTACATGTGTTGTTTTCATGTCTTCGGCTGAATATTTGTGGGCTGTTTCCATTCATCCGGGTGTTTTCAAAAAGTTAACGTAGTTAAAGAAGATTTTACAGAAATGCCACTGTCAATTATTTCTGTTTTTGTCAGTGGCATTATTTTTCTTACAGAGAAGATAGATAATAATGTTCAACATACAAAGGCCTGTTATAACCATCTGTCATAATAACTGCATATCAGACATTTCCCATGCTTTATACAACCATAGCAGATACATCTAATTTCTTTAAATTAAAAGTATTGCCTTCGTTCGGTTCTCCAAAGGATACAAGTAAATGAAATAACTTAATAATTACATTATTTTGTAATTTAAAATTTCAAGTAAATATATAAATCGCTCATATTAAGAACAAGAGTGATAGAAAAATAAAAAAGATGTGTGTTTTCTCGATATCCTTCACAATTATGGAGCTACTCGTGGCCTTTCCAGTTTGATAATACACTCATAGTCCTTATTTCTCTATTTCGTGCAAAACAAGAACAGATTTCTAAGAGGAGAAAAATACAGTAATTAATTTAACTGTAAAAATGAGTCTGAACGCGAAAATTCACCATCGAGCTGTTGTGTTGAGATCAAATTAGGCTCATATTACTTGTTTTGTGGATATTTTACGAACATCCTCAAAAACTTGAAGAATTTTTTTTTCTTTAAACATAATATTTTGGGCTTTTCCATCGATTCACAAAAATACCCCGTTTCTCGAAATGGTTTCCTTTGTAATTGCAATAAAATTACTAAGGAAATTTAATTCTTTTAGACACCTGCCACTGGGTGAATACAACTTCCCAACATCCATTAAACGATTAGTTAAACAAAGGATGCGGATTGTCTTCCCAACGTGGTCTACATTTTTCTCAAACATTTGTTTTTCTTCACTTAACCGTTTCTAGTGTATCTCCATGAAGATCATCTAATGCCACTGAAATGAGAGTGGCATTAATGATTTGCATTAGGCTTTTATGTCATATTCTGTTTCTACAGATGACAACATTTGCAGCTGCCAGTTGCCTCATATACTTTAGATGAATGAAAACAGTTCTCTTGTGTGAAACATAAAAAAGGATAAACCCTCCCCCCTCCCGAAGAGTAAGGCGAGAAAGAAATAGTTTTACTTTCCACAGAAAATGAAATGCATTTGTACTGAATTAGATCTACACTTTAGTGCAAGCAGTCTTTTGATATCCCATCTGGTTATTTCTACAGATACCAAACAACGTCTAACCCAGTTTCTAATGGAACTTAGAGCACTGTTGAACATAAACTGCCGAGAACACAAATAATTACATGTTTTATGTCGCCAAAATCAGCATATTCCACGTTCCTGTCCACTTGATTCTCAAAATGTTTGTCATTGTGAAAGTACACCAGTGATCTCGTAATCAATGCTGCTTCAGCCTTCTGGAGGGAATATACCCGTGCAGGATATTTATGTGACAGGAAATGTGTTGTGAAGTAGTGTGAGATGATTTGTGCATAATCGATGTGTTATATAGACATGTCTGTTGAAGGTTTTCTTCCTCTAAGTGTTACTACAGCAAGAAAATATTTGGGTCAGTGATGAAAGTCTAATGGAATGGTATCTACGTTCAGCTCTTTGGAAAAGACAAACTCACTGTTTGAATGTTGAGGAAAAATACAAAATCAATGGACTCCTTTGTGTAATAACCAGTGTTTAATGGAAGACTTCCACGGATGTGTCTCTGTATCAGAAATCATGGAGAATTGTAAAACTATCATCACAACCATATGAACGTCGAACGTCGATTGGGTTCAGTATTGACTCAGGACAATACTATGGATTTGCAGGTTGGCCATTTCGAAATACATCAACTTGGGGAAAACATTCCACCTTCTTTTAATATCAACATTGGTACTGGTAATCGAAGGTTTGTGACGTAATATTAGGAAGAGACTGTTACGTTTTACCTTTTTTAGTAAGAAAGGCCAGCAGGTTTAATATTGTGACAACCATACAATCCTCTCAATATGTGGTTCTTTTATTAAGGTTTTCAGGTTAAGGCCCAACTTTGAATTTGTGATCAGGATGCCGGTAGTTTTGTGTGCATGAATTAAGTTTCAATAAAGTTCCAAAGATTAAATTGATGTTCTGATTATGGTCTGGGAAATAAGAGGCCTGAGCAAATTTTGTTGTTCCATACTGTAATTTAAGATGTAAAAAAGCAGAATTATTTCCAGACGTCAGTGAATTCATATGGGGACACTCAATAGGAAAATGTTCTGTTAGAGAACATTCCAAGACTACTTACTTTTTCAGACTAAGAGCGGCTGAATGGAAACCTGCTGATTAATATTCCCATTTTGGTGGTGCATATTGCTTTCCAATCATTACGAGATGAGGCAGTAATTTGTAAATTGCCCCATACGTAGCACAGTAAACACAAATGTATGAGACATAAGGTATTGTGATTGTCCTTTAGGAAAAGTCCATCGAATCTTGATTTGACCGCTCTCCCCTTAAGAGCTCCGTGCTCCTATTATCTTGAAATGCTGAGCACCAAAACTGCAGTGCTTTCATTGATCTAAATGTAAAGAACCAGTTCAGTGGAAGATAGATTCGCTTCAAGAGGCATCTTTCTTCATCTATTATACTCTGCCGTGCAGACCACTCATAATCGTTGTGCCGGAGGTCCACTAGACAGAAAAATATTCTCAATAAGGGCACCTATTCACATGTAAGCAATTTCATCACATGAATAAAAGTGGTTTGTCCAAGATGACTAAGCTGGGGGCCAAAGAAAAAACCTACTGTGATGCGCTGTTTAAATAAGCGGAAGCGTTCTGCTATTTTTCTATGTCTGCTATTAAGTATGATTGAGTCTATTTGGTTTGGCTGCTTTCTTGGTGCATTTTGATGTGCAGCCGAATTCATTATAGTATAGGTTTCATTGTTACAGTTTACTGATTTATGCTGTAATTAAGTTAGCCCACATAAGGCAAACCATTTATTGGAGCTTCAAGTTCAAATTTGAAAGGAGTTTCTGTGGAAATTTTCTTCTGCAAAATTAATGTTCTCATTTCTCAGATGAATATTGCAATTCAGTCATTTGGAGATGAAGTAGTAATCAACAAGTTACTCCGCATATTACATGGTAAACAATTTTGGAAGCACAAATATTGCACATGTTGTGGAGTCAAATTGAGGGATTTCTGCCATATGTGGAGAAAGTACGCTACGTCAAAAAAAGTTTTTCCAACTTCCATGCCTGATCATTTGCCTCCTAGTTAACAACACATTCTTTGGGTAGATGTCTCAGCAAACCAAACAAAACTACAATCGAAGAAAAAGCTGTCCTGGACTTTCGTATGGAGTATTCAATATGAATTCTTCAAAACTCAGTATGGTTAATGCTGACTTCAGCGATGCTATAAAATTATTCCTGCTCCATATTGGTACATTGAACGTTCGTTTGAATCATTCAACAGAAGGAACGTAAATTTTGCACTAAGGATTCCTCGGGAGACATTAATAATAAATCTCAAGTCAAATGTCAGGCAAACAAAACTTTCCCAGAATTAAATTCGATACCGATAAAGGTAACTTTATTAAAGGTTAGAGAAAGGCTACCTCAGCATAACATTTAAAACCACCGAGAATATGAGACCGGCGCACGTAAATGTGATGGGTATTTATTCCAAAATCTCTACAAAAATAGAAAACAGTTGGCTTAAATAACGGGTGTCAAATTAACGTTAAGAGTTAAGAGTCGGACATAACTCAGATTATCAACTTTTTGATTACGGTATCTGCTTTTGAGATATTGGCTTTTAGTTAAGTTTAATTAAACTTCAGAGCAATAAAAAGCCACTTACACTGATTGCCAATAATTTATACCAATCTATTGTTGGAACTTACTGACGTAAAAATCATGAAACACGAATCAAATTAGTCTAAAATAGAGTTTAAGTGATTTCCAACAGTGTCTAACAGTCTTGTATGAAACGAGCTTTTCAAAAAGTGATAATTGGTTTGTAATTATACTGGTACGTGTCCCCTAACACATTCAGTTTGGAATTAAAGAACGAAAGGAATGCGTTAACTTGAGGAAGGCGTAACAACAGTGAGCTCCAAATGGTAAACATTCATTGAATGTCGGCTATCAGGAATGTTCTCGATAAATTGCTTTCAAAATATGGAGATTAATATCTTGAAATAATCGGACTCCCGCAAGAATTGTACTTCATCAATTTTAAATTACCTACATTTTAATTACGTCGTTTGATGCTAATTATGTTTTTATTGCTAAGTAAAGTAAGAAAGATGTTTTCCGGCACTAAGTAAGTCCGTAGTGTAATTATATTAATTACATTGTTAAATTTAGCTCAGTAACGCCTCTATAATAATGATTCACTACGGGGAAATAATCACTGCAACATTCCAATCAAGTGTTACGGGCAGTCAAAGAATTTTTTCATATTTGGAAAGTACTCTACTGCAAATTATTGCATGGTTGTGTATTAAAGTGCTGCAGTGAGCACTGCCCCAAGGGGAGTATTATTGAGATAAATGGAACCAAGCTGTGCTTAAAAATAAATGATTCTCTATGCGAGATCTCGATTTAATCTTCAAATATTAATGATGATATCATGTCTATTATTTATTACCGTGCGCAGCATGGCTCTTGTCCAAATGTCATAAATCTTCGCCATTTATCTTTCTTGTACATTAGGATTTTGCGCCAGATTCAAAGCGAAACTTTAAAGATTCCCACACAGGTCTTGACTAATTATATCTTTCCAGTCGCGATTCCATTGTGGAAAGTCTGGAATAGTACAACATGTTCCATTCTCATGGGAGAAAATCCATTACTTTTTTCAAGAATAATCACCAGGGTTATTAAGGATTACTTAAACCGTCTTAAGTATTTTATGAAAATTTACACAGTTTGACATTGAAAGATGTCCACACTGGTTAATTTACTGTTGCTGTTCGATGCTGACAAGCCATTTCTTCTCTCTTATTTTAGGGTTCGGTTGAGTTTATCGAGTCGGATGTATTCGAGATTCACATCAACACGACAGCGCCATCTGTGGACGAATTAGCCCGAGTTCAATACAATTACTCGTCGCTAGATGGCTCTGCTCTTCTTCAAGTGGTGAGTTTCACATGTTTGCAGTGAATTATTTCTCCCACAGTACATGAAATGAATATACTTTCACACCCAACAAAGTGAAAAAGAAGTAATTTTAGCACAATTAATTTGAGTTCCGAGAAAATTTTTTTTTTGCCATTTCGCCCCCTCTCCACCAAGTTAACTTTTATGACATTTTCTCTTTTAAGCACGAGGCAGATCCAGTCGTGGTGGAATCGCCGCTCAAATTCATCGTATTGATTATAGGTGGCAGCACAGTGCTAGTATTCCTGTGTACTATCGTATTCGTGTGTTGGTGGAACGTGTACAGAAAACCTTTTATTAAGGAAACAAAGATCTTCAACCCAGGTAAAAACAGTGTGAGGTAACAAGACAGCCTCCCATTAATATTATGAGGCAATACTGACCACCGCCCTCTCACCATGCTAGACCAGACCTAGCCAGGGGAGGGTGTTGGATCACCTGGACAGGGTACCCCACCTCTCTCCCTTCCCATGGCTGGGTCTGGACTGGGCTGGTCTGGGAAGGGGTTAGGGTCACCTGGTCAGGGCACCCCCCCGCCCCCAGCTAGGTCTGGGCCAAGTCTGGGGGATCAGGTAGGGTCACCTGATTGGACAGAACCTAGTCAGGATGTACCCACCCCTCCCCTCCTCCCAGAAAAAACCTAATTGGACAGGACCTGACTGGGCAGGGCCTGGTCAGGATATACCCCCTTCCCCCAGACAGGACCTGGTCAGAATGTACCCCTCTCCCCTATGGACCGACAGATAGACATCTCTGAAATCATTGCCTTCCCTCGCACCTAATACTAAGTACGTGGTCTGTAAATATGGTCTGCAGTTACAAATCGACAGAAAGAATTTAAAAAGCTAGTAGAGAATATCTTTAAAAAGTTAGACCATTGATATCGATGTTACACCCATCGCCAACATAACCACGTATTCAGCGAAAGGTATTTTTCAGAAACAAGAAAAAGGGAATATGAGCTGAAAAGAAATTGCAAACACATTTACGGTTTAATTCTGACATTTTATCGTTTATGTGCATGAATTATGTGTTTCTACTGAATGCCCTGGATAAATCAAAATAAGGAAACGTTATACAGTGTTAAATCTGCTGTTATGGAAATTGTAATTGAAGGGGCAGAAGGTTTTGGCATCATGTAGAGATAATAATGTATTAACGTTAAGTTCCATGCACGTACTTTATTGTGCTTAACTACGAGGAAAGGTGATTTACGATTTTCTTTCTCGTGTAGCAGCAGGCAGCGATTCAACCATTTCCTTTGTACAACTGTATTGAAATGCACATTTAAATTTTTCTGATGAGTAGAATATGGTTCATGAACCACAGGAAATACACAACGCCTTTTATGAGAATAACGCCCTGGCCTGGGGCTCATAACTGTTTTGTATTGTACTTTTACACCAAAAGAGAGATTCAAGTGAAGGTTTTTATTTCCTGAACTGTTTGTTGTTCAACTTCGGAAAGTCTAAATCATAAAGTCATGACTGCGGCAAAATGGCTGAATGTATTACCAGATTACAGGAGTGTAAATGTGCAAATAATTTATGCTACAAATTTGTAACAGGAGTGTATATATCCCATAGGAAGCTATTTAGCCCAGGCTGATTTGCTAGAACTCTAATCATGTTAATTAAGCCACTATTTATGTGACAGTTTACGAGCTGTAAGCGTGCTTCAGAAGGCAAATTGGTTCTTTTTTTCTTATTGTTTTTTCTTAGAAATCATAAATCATTCAGAAAAGGTAAAATTGTAGAGATTTATGAGTGATTTTACCTCAGAGCTTTATTTTTGTCGCTTGAAGTTTTAATGACAATTTTAACCTGCATGGTACGCGTTGCTTGGGATGTTCACGACTCTTGTTAATTACTGCAAATTGCTCTCATTTGTTTCTCAGTACATTGATTTAAGTGCCGCTGTGTTTGTCCTTCCAAGTTGTTCCAAGTAACAAGGAGGTTCATCTTTTCCATTGTAGATTCGTCGCAGGCTCCTTTGTTGGTTGGGAAACAAGTTGTTGGAGGCGACCACTCTCAAAATGTAAAAAATCTTTCTTTTCAAATCTTGTAAATAGGAGGGTGTAACCAAATCCAAATCAATTTTGACATTTAAACTTGATCTAACGATCTTGGGTAGCAAAAATTCAAGCGATTGTTTTTCAATTCTGCAGCCTTAACCTTCAGAGACTAAACAAATCTACGAGCATCGAATCAGGGAATAGAACTAATATAATTCCTTGAAATAGACCTTTCAATTGAATGAATTAATTTTATAAATGCATTCAGTATTGTTCTACTGGTTCTACTGTACAGGGCGCTGGGAGGGTTAAGAAGCGGAAGAAGAAAGTTCGTAGTAAACCCATGACGACCGAGGAGTACATCAGCAGTGAGGAGGATACCCTGGACAGACATGGCCCGGCCACTTCCCCAAGTCGCATGCCAACGTACGGAGTCAGAACTAGTCCCAGAAAGCAAGTATCTTTCAGTGAGGTATGAGCGAGTTACATTGTCTTGTTCCATTCTACAGTTAACTCAAGATTAGAAATGGGACATGAACTGTATTTGTATTTGTAACAGGAGTGTATATATCCCATAGGAAGCTATTTAGCCCAGGCTGATTTGCTAGAACTCTAATCATGTTAA
>JBCAUG010731399.1:0-11972 GCA_038406175.1 Haplosyllis leylae | reverse complement strand
CCGCTTTGCTACGTCGGCAAAATTTCGGGAAAAAATGTTTGGCCCCCCCCCTGACCCAATCCTGGATCCGCTACTGGATTTGAATATTTGGAATGCTATTTGGAAAAGCAACAACAAGAATTTCCTGTATCACTTTGCAGGTACACTTTTCCCTAAGTTCCAAAACTGTCCATAGACACAAAAAATTAAATTCTATTTAAAGATTAAAGCATTTATTCTACTTAAATAAAAACTTAAGGACAATTTAATAGAACCTTTTTGAGATCAGTTCGGTATCAAAATGTGTGACAGATGTGTCAGATGTCTGCACAGTCATTCCTTACAGATCATCTGCTATTTGTGTCTTTCATTACCCATTGCAAATTGGATAATTTGTTTTCTTATCACTATCCGCCCAGACACAGTGGGCTCATTTAGTGTTCAGCAAACACAGAAACTGCAGCAGCTGTGCAAAATGTTTTTCTGTTTCTTCTGTCTCCAGTTTATTTTGTATACCCTAACGCAACCAATACCTATACTCAGGAAGAATCTCCTGTTACTATCTAGTATCAGTTTGAGAATCTCAGCCTGATATAGATCTAACACCTCTCAAGCATTTCCACGACTTCTCTTTCTTCCTCTCTGACTTTAGGTTAGTTAACTTTTCCCCTTATATTAGATGTAGCACATTATGCTTAACTACATGCTTCTCGTGTGTCAGATTTAAAACAATTTTACCGCAGAAAATCAATTTCTAAGTCATGCTTTTGATAGATTCTAATTAATAGTTTTTCCCTTAGGCTTACATGTACGTACTTGCGAGGACAAAAGTGGTTTTTCTGGGACCACTGATACCCTGTTTTGGACATCTGGCGATGTCTACCCTGGTTTCCAAAGCTTATTTGCTTTATTGCCAACATGGATGTCTCATATTCACCTCCAGTGTGACACCTTGGCAGTCAAGCCTTTTTGACCCACATACTTGCATACAAGCATCTGTGGTACCTGAGCCCATCATGGAGCGTACTCTAACAGTCTGAGCTACTCTGGCTGCTTTGAACTATTACAATAAATAAGTACTATATTTGAACTAATAATTTGTTTCAGTAAAATTCAAGATTATCAATCTAAGTCTTTTATCATGGAAAACATGATTTCGATATTGAAATACTAGTGAACGAGGAAAAGTATTTCCATTTGAATGCATCTAACAAGGTTCCTTTTTTAAACTGGTTTTGTTAATCACTACCAGAAATTATCGCAGATACAGCAGCAGTATCCTTCAATATGTTGATATTTATTTCTCTAGCTAGGTTAGAACTGCCGAATTACTCCCAAGATGGCTAACATTTGCAGCCTTCTTGGAAAGTCTGTCAATGATTGATAGTAATAGTCGGAAATGAATATGACACTGTCCAGACAGAAACCTCTGCCTATATTTCGTCGGGTCTGAAAAGCTCTATATTATTTATATTTATCAGGTGTAATTTCCATGTCAGTGGCCTGCAGGACAAAAGGAAGAGACTCGGGCAGTCGAATTCTATTTCAGCAGTGCTGTAATAGACACTCTACTTCCTTTATGACCGTAATTTACAAAGGTTGGAGTTAGAGACGTATTATATCACGTCAGGTCTATCATCCCTGAGATTACAAAGCGTTGACACCCAGTGTTATAGTGTAGAATCATAACGTTCTATTTTTGGTGGCTCGTTAGAGTCACCTCAGTGGTTACTTTGGAGGAGGGGGGGCTGGTAACATCCTGTCTGGGGGGCTCTGAACATCTTTTGGCAGTTTGTGATAAGTAGGCCTACTTTAAGCTGCATTTATTGGCTTGAATTCCTTTACACAGAATGAATGCTGTGACATCATTTTGGACGTCATTAAACAACGTCACTAGACACCATTTGAACCGTGTTCATGACGTCATTTTTGAATAGATCTATTTTCTCCTGAATTCTAAATGATTCTTGACACGCTGGTCATGCGGAACCAGTGGATGACAAGGACATTAAATGGTGATAGTATCCAGTGTTTCCTTGAGTAGGGCTTTTTCATATATCCGCATAAATAGAAAGATTCTGGTGGGCTCAATGCAGTGTTAAGCAATAAAATAGACAAAAAGTTGGCGGTGAGCTAGCTACAATTTATAACTTTAAAGGTAAAGCATGGGTAAATCACAGTCACTCTGTGCCGTGTTATATACAATTTACTTATTGAGGTTTTTAAAAGTTTCGACCAGATTGGTGATGTGGCATGTTTTCTAAGGAGTGACATCTAGCCTACTGATTCTCCCAGTTGTGCAAGATACATTGTTTCTTATGGATCAATTACTTTTGTTCCTGACTAGAATTCGATAGTTTTACTAAATTCCTCATGTGAACGACATGTAATACCCTGTTTACACTAGAACTACAAAGTTACATCATGCCCAGATATCATTTGTATTTATTTTACTTTCAAATCCCATTTGCAAAAATAATATGGTAATGATAACAGCTTTTAATCATTTGTTGTTACTATTTGTTCTTGCCTTTTTATGTTTGGTTCGTCACTGTTCTGTCTGAAACTTGGATGCTCTTCAAAATGATATTTTTTCACCTTCTATGATCATCAAATTGCTATCAAACAAAAGGAATGGATTAATATGTTGATACAACCATGCCAAATACTAATTTCAAGACGAACAGAGACTACAGTTAACTAAAAGGCCAAAGCAGCAGATTTCATTGCAGTTCACTCGAATAAAATGATGTACTATTCATGAGAGATCTTGGCTGTAGTTTTGGTAACCGTGGTCTTTAGAATTGAAATATCCAATTCACCCAGTTATCATTGGTCTCGCTTGGTTCTCTGGATTAAAGATAAGTCTGAGGTGATCCTTGGATTTCAGACACATTTGTGACAGTTTAATCAAGTGTAGCTTTTCATTCAGTTCAAGAGTAACATTCCACTTTTCAATTCCAGGCAAATTTAATAATGTTTTCATTTTTTGACTTATGGCACAAAGAAGCTACGTGTCAGTGCAGACTTCAAAATGTGAAATCTATCCGGAGAGGCAAAGTAATTATTTTGAACAAAATGACACACATTTAGTTGCGGGCATTTGCAAACCAACAGTGAGTTAGTTGTTGATCAGTGGCATATATTTTGTGATCATGGCACTTCTGTGATCTTCTTATTAGCCACAGTCCTGACCAGAATAAAATCAATCAGGTCATCTCAGTGATTCTTGCACTGGTAAGAAGCTTAGTTGCCTCAATGCGCGAATTGGATTGCAGGTGAAATCTATTCCTTTCAAAAAGAAACAATAGAAACCATTACATAAAAGACAGTTTCTCATTAACATTAGGATAGAGTACTGACAACGACCCCTCCAAGAGATTTATACAATGACACGGACCCCTATAATATAGCTTGGTGGTACCTTTTAAAGTAGGCCATCTGAATTAGACGTAAGTGTTTGTAATGGTACCTTTGTATTTGAACACTAAATTAAAGCAGTTTTTCAGTGAGGTTCAGAGTGATACGGACCTAAATGAGTTCAACTGTCTAGTTTAGGTTTCAATTAGTTCATATTGAAATCAATAACAACAACACAAAAGGACTACTTGATTAATTGTTGCGCTAATACTAACATATATTTATCTGATAGTTTATGTGTAGCTTGAGCTAGGGTCTTTGACTGCAAATTAGTCTGACCAGTGTATCACTTAGATACTTGTAATTGTAACAACTTAAAAAAATTGCGCTATACTGTCATTGCTCTGTTGTTGACTGTGCATTTCTGCCATATTAATCGTCATATTTTTTTGCACCAGAACTTTGCAAGCCAGTTTCTTGATTCAATCTAGTCTTTGAATTTTCAAAATATATTTTGTCTGATTGGATAGTTTAGTACAAAACAAATTCCCCTGTAAGTCAGCATCGCCAATTTCTGGTTAAGACTGTTCTAATATTTCAACGGATAATGAGCCTACTTTTTTACAGTTTGTGGATCTAAGGAAGCCTAAAAATTAAAAAAATGACATCATGAACATAGTTCAAGTGGTGTCTCGTGATGTTGTTAGATCTAAATGACATCATGGCTGAAATCTGTGCAAACAAATTCCAACCAATAAATGTGACTTAAAGTAGGCTTACTTATCATAAAAGTGCCAAAGGCTTGGGTGTTAAGAGCCCCCTAGACAGGATGTTACGAGTCCCTCGAAGTAACCACTAAGGTGGCCCTAACGAGCCACCAATTAATAAAACCAATGATAGATTAATCTAGAACTTCCAGGCGTATTTTTCTTAAACGCGTTGAGGAAATGAATATTGTAATATCACGCAACAAATGTTAGAATAAATTTCTGGCTGCCTATCAAAAAATAACCTATGTTTCTGAATCCTATTCCTATTGCATCGCAATCAAGATGACTAACCAACCTAATGTAATTCTATCATTTGGGTCAATAGCAGTCATTTTGTCGGCATCGAGAGCTAAAATACATTTTGCGAGGTACATTTGGCCCACCTCAATCATACTCTGGATTTTCGTAAGGCAAAGTGCAGTATCTAAAAATTGATATTTTAATGGGTATTTGACCGAATGATTCGACTTTTTAGTGAAATCTTAATGTGTCTGGCTCAGTCGAATGAATCCCAGACAGTCTGGATTCAACTTGTCTCCAATCACGCAATTCATTCATCGCAATTTAATTTCATTTAATGAAACCGTAACTTTCTGGTACAAAGCTGTTCACTTCAACTTCTGAATGAATACAACTCATGATTGAGCTGGAAATGAAACTTTCGCGTTTTATGATTCAAAGTTCCAGCGATCAATGCTTACAACATTTCTGAAAATGTTGTCTCATTTCACTGGTGGATTCCCAAAGGGCATTGTTGCTGATTTGGAGAGACGTAGTAATGTGGACAAACATTAAGCCCTTTGAAACTCGTGCCAATGTCCATGGAAATTCTTAAGTTACATTTGGAAAGAATTTGAGCACGATAAAATTGAGAGATTTTTTCCATTTTCTGACAATAATTTTGTTCATTGTGATGTTTCAAGAGTGTTTATTTCAACAGCATGATTCCATGGTACTGTTTACGCATACCATTCTGGAAATTTCTTATTCTGGCCACATCAAAAACAAGAATTTGCAAAGTATTGCGTAATATAAGAGAGCACCTTCTCCAAAGACCATGGCGATAAACCGACTTGTGCACCTAGATCAGTCCTTGCTGTACAGTTATTGATTTGACTACAGAATATGACGACTAATAACAGACGACTACCATCCGGTCCCTGGTCACATTGAGGTGATAATGTCCTGACATGGAAAAGGTTCGTAGGAATTAGTGGAAGCTGCAGTGCTACATGCTGCTGAGTAATAAAATTCTTACGTTACAAAAATCTTATGTAAGTTGGCAACAGCTTTTTCGACTGTTGACTGAGAATTTAGGCTCTTTCAACAAATATTCTTAATGCGCTGAAGGACTCCATTTTGTAACAAAATTCACCACTGATAAACTGCAGAGGAACTCTCCAGGTTTATAACTTCTAGCAACATCGGTATTCCAAATGGCAAACGGTTGTGCTAAAAGCGAAACTACTTCCTTGTGAGGAAGATGAACATCAGGTGAGCACTCCCTTAATAAAGTTCAGAAAATGGCTTTCCATTTTCAGGAAGTCTGAAAATTCTTACCAAAGTTTTACCAAGATCATCTGTGGAAAATCTTTTTTAGTTTTCAAGTGTCTGGAAAAAAAACTTTATTTGCACCCACTATTTGATGGTGCATTATTATTTCTAATAGTAGAAAGATATGACCTACTTGGAAATATTTCAATAGTTAAATGTATTTTAAATTTTGATATGACCAACTTTTCCAGAGTATTAAAAACTTTTAAGGCAAATTCCTATTCATCGCAGAAGCACATTAATTTGGTGAAATGTATGTGGGGCTGCTATTGTCTTTACATAAGGATTCCCAATTGAACTGAAATGCATGTGAAGTCAATGCCCAACAATGGATTTATTATCCAATTGAACTGAAATGCATGCCAAATTATTGCAATGCAATTTCACCAAATTAAAAGCTACATGTAATCTCAGCTCCACCAATGCTATTTCAATGGGAATGTTTTTAAAATAGTTAAAGAAATCTCTGGGTTAGTGTTTCACTGAATTAATCGTCCTTGGCTACTGCCTTGAACACATTAATTCAGTGAAACACCTCCCCATCGAGTCTTTAACTATTAATTAAAATTTTGATATCTTCACACAGGTTAGATTTCCTTACTTTCAGAAATGATTATGTACCATCAAAACAGTACAAGTAATGATTTTTCAAGGCACTTGAAAAACTCAACAAAAAGCTTTAAAAAATTCTCAGGGACAACTATTGTAAAACTTTGGTCAGAATTTTCTGACCTCCTAAAAATGGGAGGTATTTTCTGGGGGTTATTCAGTTAAGAATTTCAGTTCATCAAAATAAACTATAATTTTCATATTTTAAGACAAACGCAAAAACTTAAAACTTTGCCACAGCTGTAATGTTTTCAAACATTTCTGACATCAGTTACATTCTTGACATTAACGCAAAACTGTCTGATAACTCTGACATTCATACCATTTAAAACATTGATTTAGTCCTGAGAACGTTGTTTATCAAAGATGGGCAAATGTGTGTCTCTTGACACCAGACGAGGTAGATCAAAGAAGGTATTATGTGTCGCCTGTCATGATGTTTCACAAATATTTGTGCAATGTCTTTGGCCGCTTCACAAAAATGACTTAGTACTCATTTAAAGTGAAACCTCTCTTTTTAGTCTAGATGTACAAGATTTTTTGATCATAGAATGGAAAAAAGGGCGTTTGAATAATTTGATTGTGTTTTAATTCTCCCAGCTCATGGTAGATGGCTGTTGAATAGACTAATTGCAAAGCTAAGGTTCTATTTCACATAAACACGAAAAGAAACTTCCCCAGAAATTCATCAATGTCTTCCATCCGACCCAGGATTCAAAACATGAAGGAAAAGTCATGAAAAAGCTAAAAACTAAAAATACAATAAAAAACGAGCCAAAAAGAAATATACACCAGACATAGAATTATCATGATACCATGGTTAAAAGCAAATCAACACTAAACTGATGGATGTAATGGGGGTTATTTTGCAGTAGATATGAGATCATTGGAACTGGTCAAGCTTGCATGATGTATCGTCTTCTAAATTGTCAAATTTATTTTCCACTTCTTACTTAGTTATCAGCATCAGTCTCCTTTCACCGAATAAGTGAAGAATTATTACCAACGCTTGATTTATTTCTTGTCTTGTTCTCCGCTTGACAGATTAAGAAATTTGCATTTCTATTGAAAAAATTCAAATTTGTTAGAAAGCCTTGGATTTCTTTGATATTTACCCAGAGAGTTGCATAGTGTCTGACAGGAAAAAGTGCCCCATATTAAAACAGGGAGATCAATCACAATGGTACCAATGCAAGTATTTTATTTGATCATGAAGATGTATCTGTACCTCCTGTTTCCTCCATGTTTATTTGTAACATTTAGTTCAAATTAAAATCGAGTTTTATATTCTTCGAAATGATTCATAAAATTGACTAATTCTTTTGTCTAATATTTTCCATACAAAAAGAGAATAACATTATGGAATAAAATTGAGAAGAAATGAATTTTTATCAAGAAATATTTTAACTGCCCGAGATCTATATATTTGAATGACCACTTTCAAATTCCACCATTAGGAGAAATGAATTTACTAGATGATTGGATTATGCCAGACCATTATGGATGCTGCGGTCATACTGGTTCAGTTCTTGTCATTATGCATAGGAAATAGATTATAAGTTAGAGGTTATATGTATGATGAACAATGATTTAATAGGAAGGAAGGCCCGGGCAGAAGTGATGAAATTAATGAGGGTTATCCTGATGGTGGGGAAGTATTCAGGCATGTATGATGCATCGTCATCGAAACTGAAAGCCAGCATTACTTCCATTTAGTATTGAGCTTGAGATTATGTTTGTAATCTGCAAAAGTTGTTATTTTTCACTTTTGCCTGGAATCTGGTGCAAGGTCTTTCAAAATTTTAAATAAAAAATTGATTAATATTGATAAATACTATGAAAAATAGTATCAAATGTGTCCAGTTATAAAAGCATATATTCATGAGTAATTACCAGTGCAGTGAATTTCCGAAGGTAACGTGCCAGTCACCAACAAGAGCACTACATCTAGACAAACTTTAGATAACGGTTATATCGGTTGGAATGTGTCGCAACTTGGCAAATAAGAAATGATTTTTGCTGGGTGACAAGGAAAACAGTAAGACATGAGTTGAAAGCAAACAAATCTTTGAGATATTGAACAACCATGAATTGGTTTCACAATAGTAAGTTTGATCGTAAAAAAGGATCAATACTGTTTGTCGTTTGATTTAGAAACGCCAATGAGAAGGTCTAGCCATGCACTTGTCATCAGATCCTGTCAGATTGCCACTTTTTTTCTCCTGTTACCAGAAGCTTTGTGTTCTGTACAACTTGCTAGTCAGCGGGGATGTTACATGACAGAGGAAAATCAATATCAGGGACGTGTAAGATCCCAAGGTGTCAACTACAGGCAATTTGTGTCCCAGATTGTATTGCACAACAAGTAGCAAAAGGTGAAGAAAGCTTTGATAGAAAATACCATGCTCAAATATGGAGATGCACTATTCTAGCCTATTAATTATCATTTTATTTTCCAGTTTCTTTAAGTCTTACATGTTCCTTGAACCTTTTAGTAGATAGATCACTGAACTTATGCGTATGCGGATAGGTAATAGTTTCACTCAGGTCTGTGTGTGTATCTGTATATCTGTGTTTCTGTCTGCCTGTTCAGGCTATAACTTTTGAACTACTGAAGCTAGGAACTTCATTTTTAGTATACAGGCACATCTTGACCCTATCTAGGTCAAGTTTGAGTATGACAGTCATTGGGTCAAGGTCAAAGTCAAATGTATTTGTCATATTTTACCTAGTTGTTAATTCTATATGTTTCTATTCAACTCAAACATTTGAAAGGTCAAGTTCACTTGAAGATCAAGGTCAAGGTCACTCAATATTAAGGTCAAATGTTAAGAAATCAATTTTATGTGTTACATATGGGTCAGTATATCAGGTCTGTGCAGATTCAGATTAAAACATGGGGACAGGCATTAAGGGTCAGTAAAGTGGGCCGTTGATTTTAGCATTACTGCGATTCAAAATATTTGACCTACTTCAAGTAGAATTTCCAGTTTCAGCAAAGCTCTTAATGCCAAATTGAAAGTTATTTGCACATATTTTATTCAAATACTTCAAATGTTGTTACTGCAGTCATGTATTCATTTCAGAATGATAGATGATTTTCAGACAGTTTAGAGATGATGAACACTAGTTTGGAAGAAACACAACCTAGTCAAAGTCAAATGTGTTTTTGTCATATTTTACCTAGTTTTTAATTTTATATGTTTCTATTCCACTCAAACATTTGGAATGTCAAGGTCATCTGAAAATCAAGGTCAAGGCCACTGAACATTAACGTCAAATGTTAAGAAATAAATTTTATGTGTTAGATTGTAAATGTTTTTGTGATCTGTGTGGATGTGGATGGTACGCCTTTGACTGAAAGGCATTCTTGTGGGCTATGTGGACACTTCTGGTATATTAGTGTGTAGCCTGTAGTGAGAATCAAAATCCAACCTGCCCCAAGTATGCACGGATATCCAAAATGCCACACATTAAACCTCAAAGCACAAATGCATGAAGGAGAGGAAACGGATCTGTTTGTGAAGAAATTTACAAAGATACTGAAAATGGAGAACAACTGAAAATTAAAGAATTTTGGTGAACTTAAAGCTCATCAAAGTGGTATGTTGTTTCCTTTAATCTTTCCCAAATGGAACGACAGGAGAATATTACGCAATCATGGTGTCAGCTGTGTTTTAATTAAACTGCCAATGTAGCAGCTCAGCCCGAATGATATCACTAGTCATTACACAAGCTAATGACAGGGAAGTGATACACTATGGATTTCATAATAGTACAGTGGCCTCAAGAACTTTTGAACCTCCTTTATTAGGAACCCTGCACTTAAGTCATACTCCCATACTCGTTTGATCAGAATTAGATTTGTCAATTATTTTCGGTACGATTTAGTTTCAAGTTCAACGGTTTGATATGTTCTGTTGCCTGACTGAATTTTCCAGTACATCTTAAGCGTAAGCTAGCGTCGTATTCGAACAACAAGAAAGTCCTTCTCCGTGACCCCAAGAGGTGTACCGCCCGCTGTGTAGCAAGCACTCACTCTCCTGTTCGGGGTGTGTGGGCGCAGGGGTACCCCTGTCCTGGCCAGGGAATACCCTATCATGGCTGGGGGGTACCCCTATCCTGGCCAGGAAGTACCCAATCCTTGCTGGGGGTACTCTCGTCCTGGCAGAGGGGGAGAAGAGGGGATACTCCAGCAAAATATTCAAATATTTGTGGGGCGTGAACATGTGTTTATTTGGTTTGCACCAAAGTGAAAACTTCTTTGAGCCAAGATTTGGTGCTTGTTTGAATAATAGGCAATTGATATGCTTTGGAGTCGCCTCTTAGTAAACTCAAAAATATATTACTATGAATAGTTGCCACAGCCTAGATAGTTATTGTAAAATACAAACAATACAACTGCAAGAGAATTCTCTGCTTTGCTTGAACTTCAGATGGACAGAACCTATATTACACAGCAGTGGATCATACTCAGCGAGCCATGGTCCATAATTATTGTTACATAACAGACATTTACTGTTTGTAAAATATGCAAATGATTCTAGGAGATAATTACCTGAACCTTTACTTTAAATGATCTGATTGGTCACCATTTTGATTTTACAGAGGCTGATAGGTCAGCTCAATAGTCACAGGCGTAAACAGTGTTTAAACTTGGAATAAGTCCAAATTGGACTGTGCAATATTTAAGGTATCTTTATGTGTGATTTCATGAATTTTAATTTGCACTTTGCACCATAATGAATTGTAATTTGATTTTGGTGACCAATAAAAACATTTAGAGGAAAGGCAAAGGTCAATATCTCCTTTTCAAAACTCATCATAAACAATGAATCTTACATAATAGTCACCATAGACCACAGCTTACCAAGTACAATGATGGGTTTGATTTCATGTGATCCTTGGGGGATCACTCCATCATTTTCCTGCACATATAAAAGTATCTTGTTGAGTTGCTGATTAGTTAGTACCATGGCAATGTGTGATCAATCAATCTGACATCATAACATTCACCCTAGTTATCTTATTCCTCATTGATGGTGGACCCACCTCAGATCATGGTAGAGGAGGTTCTACCATCAGAATAGGGACAAGTGGCAGTGGCTGATTACCCTGTAGTGCACACTGCAGGCTCTCCCTCCCCCACTTCCCTCAATTCTCACTTTGCTTAGGTGTTACCCTCTACCAAAATCATGGTTGGTAGGTTACATACACATCAGGAAATCTGCAAACCATGTGGAACTTGAAAGCATTCATGAAGGAAAAACAAACTAAAAAGTTAAATTCCAAAATGATTTGAATCTAACTAAATGGGTTTCTCGTCTTGTTGTCCTTAGACCGGGTGAACATGTACATACATAGAAGCAGATAGTACATTGCACTTCTGGTTTGTTTACAATAGGTATCTCTTTATAATTTTTAGTGACATCGGATGAAATCAAATATATCTTTATGTCAAAACAATCTTTTGAGAGAAATACAATATGAAACACATTTTAGCTTTGCATATGCGTCTTATCTTATCTTAAAAAATTTCGGCACCTCTCGCTATTCATCACAGGAGCATTTTCTATGTTGATAATTTGGGCTCCAATTACTATTGTTTGGTGACACCTGCCATGAAAATTGGCATCTTCAGAGAGGACAATTACATGAATTACATGAATAATTGAATTACAAGCGATCAACAAAGGCAAG
>JBCAUG010731388.1:0-11972 GCA_038406175.1 Haplosyllis leylae | reverse complement strand
GGTCCTGCATGTGGCTTCAGTTTTGTAAATAGAACACAACAAAGTGTTAGAGGTCTCCTCTGTAAGCAGCAGTTGACGTGTACGTCTATGGTGTAGGTTTAGTGAAACTATTAATTCCTTCTTCATGTTGCTGTGTACATTGAAATATTTTTAACACGCCGACAATGAAGCCACTTCGTGTTAACAACAAAATGAAAAATTTCTTTACCGAATATATCAGTCTGTCTATTAATTACTTCATAGTTATTAATATCGATAACATTTGAATAAATTTACAGCAACTGATTTGTCCCTGGGCAATCTAAGCGATGATCAACATCCTTCGTTATCTGAGATCAAAGTGAACAAGTATGAAAAGGAAGCCATCCAGGTGATCATAAAAATATGTATATTGTTTGTTGTCATCGTTTAACTGTTTGTTCTAAAAAGTTTAGATTTTCTGTCTCATAAATTATTATTATAGTAAAATCTGTATGGATTAATTTGTATAACACTTTTTATAAATCCTAGTTGTGTTGCTAGATTTGAGTGGTGACAAGCTTACAGTACAGTCATCTACGGCTGAAGACGCAGCAGTTCTCTCTCAACTGTCTGATTCAAATAATGGTAGAAATTTTTTCTAAATATTCATTGATATTTTGTGCCAATGAGTAATCAATTTTATGACGTTAAAACACGCAGCATTCCTTTCAATATCCAACAATATAACAGAGTCAAACTCATTACATATCCCATAACACACTACTAAATTTATTTAATTTTTTTTCAGACTCGTCACAGAAGTTTGTTGATTCTTCTCGCATACAGTCTTCTGACGACAATTGCAATGAGAGTGAATCATTGTTATCTTCACAGTCATCATCAAGCAAAACTATGTCAGCACAGCGTTTTATGTGAGTACAGAATAAGGAAGCTGAAAAAGCTGGTCGACAAATGTAGTCAAAGGAAAATTAAATTCCCACATAAATTTGCTGATATCAGTACACGCTTGGCTGAAGATGTGGAAAGTGTCACGGATGATGAACTTATTACGTTAAGGACTGAGTGCCTACAAAGTATTGGGTCTGGCAATGAAGATGAATCAGATACATCTAGTAATTCTGATAATGATCAACCACGTAAAAAGAGATTCAGGTCGGGAAAGTTGTTAACACCTTCCCCAAGACAGTTGGATCCTTTAAATCCATATAACTTGGCTTCGTTGCAACAATCCTTTCAGCAAGCATCAATGCGTAACCCACTTAACAGACCAATATTTGGGATTTTACCAGACTTTGCTTCTCAGTTCATTGTTGGTCCTCACCATCATTTCAACACACTACATTATCATCTACACGGTTTCCCAGAACATCAAAGCTTTCAGAAAAGTTCATACTTCTCTGCAGACAAATCAATGGCTTCAAATTATGATGCAAGCATGCAACAGCAAAATTTCACAACACCAGCAGAGGAGTCATCTACTCCTCGGGAAACTAATAAATCTGCGGAAGAACCAGATGGCATTAGGAATGACTCGTTCAATGCAACAGTTTCCAACTCTGTTGATGGCACCAATAATGGTCATGGACCAGGTAATTATTGACCAATAATTTCATAAATCATAATTCTATTTCCCCATACTTCTACCGTTATACTTAATACAATTATAGTAATTTGTTTTTCCTTTTTTATATGCTTGTCTTCGACTAATCAGGTAAAATTAAATATTTTCATTTCGATGTTAAAGTTTCACAACCTAACAAGCCACGCATGTCACTCATTACATTGTGGGAAATGACAAATTTATATGAAAATATAATTAAATTTTATCAACTTGGTGGGACACAGTGTGCTTAATTGTTGAAATAGGTTGCCATAGATTAATTAAATGTGAAACATCCGTCACAATTTATACTTTCATATACAGAACAGGGTGGAGGAATCAATGATGCGGCTATAACACATGAACCAGTACCTTCAGATGCCAATAAGACAGATCTGCCTCCGCCTCCAACTCCAGTTGAACCACCGACACCAAACGATTCTCTTCCAACAAATCCGCTTGATTCTACTCCATCTAATAACACACTGAAACCTGATTCTACTCCATCTGATAACACAGCGAAGCCTGATTCTACTCCATCTGATAACACAGTGAAGCCTAATGGTACTCCATCTGGACCAGACCAGATACCGACTGCACCAGACTCGACACCCCAACCAGACAATCTTCCGCCTATAGAAGAATTTGATGGTCCTGTCATGCCTCAAACTAAAGATGAATGGAGTGCATGTAAATGTTATTTTCAAACTTCTTGTAATTTTTATATGTCTACAAACAAATGTTGTCAATGCGGTTAGCAATTAACAAATCAAGTGACTTATGAATAAATTGTCAATGCGTACTCCATTTAACAAATATTTGTATATATTTTTGTTTTCTTTAGATATACAGTGCAGACCTGTTGGTGAGAGGGTTTTACTGATGCAGTATGTGAAGATATATTTTAAGAAGAAAGAGAACTTAACTTGGGACCGCATGTATTATGCAGCCAATGAAGAGTTTAAAAACCATCAGCAGAAACAAATAGAAAAGTTACAAGTGAAACAACATGCAGCTGAAGCAGTGGCAGAGGAGGCCAGAAAAGAAGAACAGAGACTTGAATAAATACGCATAGAAAAAGAACAACGTGAATAAAAAGCACAGAGAGAAAAAGAAGAACGTGAACATCTACAGAGACTTGAACAAGAAGCACTTCTAAGGAAGATAAAGAAAGAAAAAGAAGACAAATAGGCCGAAGAGGCTTGTCTGGAAGTTAAATCATTCTTAACTGGAGATCTCATTGAACTTTCCGATGACAGTGACAGTGATGATAACAAAGAAGACAACAAAAAGCAACCAACAAAAACTATAATCCCCCTGGACAAAATTAAGATTGAGAAACCAGACGATATTGAAGCAACATTTGAGGAACAGAAAAATGAAGAAACAGTTGATTCTTCTACTGCAGTTAATAACAAAGCTTTGGTAACAGCTTCAGAAACCAGTGATGGAAGACGTCATGGGCATGACTATGATTCTATACTCAAGGAAATCAGTAGTTTGATTTGTGACCCAGATGTTTTGAATGCATTGAGGAACTTGGTGTCCCTATGAAGTCTGGAATCGATCCTCCATTTAGAACATCGTTGTTTCGTCAAGGGATAACAGGTGGCAGTGATCCTCCACTGACAGGAAGAGAGTACAAACAAAGTATTTACAAGTCTGCCACATGGAAGGAAGATGTTTGTACGATTGAAGAGGCATACTCCAGAGTCATTTTCTGAAGCTGCAGGCCCTAAGAGAAGGTGTGGAACCCCTGGTCATAGTTCTACTAGTAGTCTGCTGTCAACACCGCACAGACCTGACATTTGTAAAGCACAGGCAGACAACAAAGCGAAAAGTGCTGCACAGTGTGATACATTCTTACAGCCCTTAACGTTTTACAGAATCATGACTCAATACATTGATGGTATGGGATTTATTCCAGAAGATGTTCGTCACAAGGCCATGAAGGATCAGTTATTCATCTTCATCTTCAAGAACATTGAGTACACCAAGGTGCGTAGATAAGTTATAAGTAAACAATTAAATAAAAATATCACATAGTAACCAATCCGCATGTATTTTTCTCAAAATGTTATGCGATCTATTTGCAGGCTTGGGCATCTCCAGTGTTAAGCAAAACTGGTGTGGGATTTGGAGTATGGTGTGAGCAGCAGGGAAGTGATGGAGCAGAGCCTGACAGTTTGACAATAGTGTTTATGTTGCATTTCTTGGGAAGAAACATAATGCTAGTGTCCAGAAAAGGTGAAGAATGGCAGGCAGATGATTTTGATGATGACATTGTGCTCATTTACAAAGGTGACAATATCTATGCTCTGACAGATGTAGGTACATATCGTTCTAGTTATTTTTATTTGTTTCTTTGATTCTAAATATCTTTTGTTCATTCATATCCACAGAGTTGTAATCCAAATATATCATTATGAAAATGTGTTACATGCAATTAATAATTGATATAAAATATAAATTTATTTTCATACATCTCTTTGTGGAATTCCTAGACTTAGGTTACAGTGTATCCGATGCACCTGATAATATCTCGCCGCAGAAACAAGCAGAGACACAACCCAAACTTTCCATCAAAGGTGATTCACATCGGAACGCTAAGAAGGATGTTGAAACTTCAAGTACAGACAGCAGCAATAGTTTACCACAGAGGAAGTCGACCCGCCATGGTGGAGGACAAACTACGTATGAAGATTTCAAATCAGCAAATTACATTTGTAACATTTGCCATTTCAATTGTATTGATGATAAAAAGTTCGCAGATCACATGTTGATCACGTATAAGAAGTACATTCATTGTTGTAGCATTGGTGATTGTTTGAAATGGTATGAATCACAAAACTGACTAAGAAATCATTGTAAGACAAAACATTTGAATGTTCTGAAATGTTTAGTCTGTGATCTAGTGTGTCTCAGTCCCGATATTCTTGAAACACATCAAAAATCACATAACGCTGCACCAAAGAAATATGTTTGTGAACCTTGCAGAAAATAATTTACAAGGCCAGATGATGAAAAACGTCACACCAAATATTCGTGTCCTCACAACAAAAACAGGTTTTTCAGATGTAAACATTGCATGTCAGCAGGTAAATATCCAGATGTTCCAGGTGGGGAATGTGGTTTAATGAACCACCTGATTTCTGAACACGCGTTCGCAGGTGATCACATTTCTTTTGCCACAGACTGTTCATGACAGAACAGAAACTGATGAAACACAATAAAACTTGTTCTAAAAATCATCCAGATAAGTAGTTTATTACATATATTATCTTGTGTGGACAAAGCCAGTAAAGTTTTGTTGGTGCGGCAGAGTTAACATAAGCTGATAACATTTTTGTTTGTGTGGCGTAGTTTACATAAGCTGATAATGTTTTTGTTGGTGCAGCATAGTTTACATAAGCCAATAATGTTTTTGTTTTTGCAACAGAGTTTACGAACAAGTGTTTCTTGTGTGCGCTTTCATATAACAGACTATTTAACAAATTTACTTCGGAAGAAATGATTTATATAGTTTTTTGTGCATGAAATATTTAACTGTAATTGTTATTACAGCATTATCATTGCATAGTAGTAATTTCTTCAACTTTTAACAAGTAAAGCAGTTGTATGTTGGTCTCTTGACCGATAATTTTTGGTTAACAGTTTGATTGTGCATTTGACATTTAACTCATTTCAGTTGGCAATGTATTCAAGAACTCTTTAATAAATATCTTTTTTAAGAGTGAATCCTTTCATTTTGTGTCCACCACAAATTTTGGGCATTATGTCTACTTCAATAGTCTTGTGGCATCCATGTACACCTCCAGATGTTCTCAGTGTGGCTAAACCTGTAGTGATGTCATCACGTCGCACTCTTTGTGACTTTAACTCATTAGGAAAGTCAAAGAAATGGTCCCTAAACAACCCTTGGAAATTGTATGCACTTTCTCGAATTAATCTCCAGTGGTTTGCATCTGCTAGTTTAATTTTGTACTTCAATTTGATCGTTGCGGCAAGATAATAATTTTTGTCACGCTTGTGTTTAAAGTGGTTGATTAAGACAACATGCTCAAACACTCGTGAAACATTTGTGCCTTTTGGGTACCCATGAGTCTCCTTATCATACCTCACCAGGTCAGTAAAAAAAATTTCGTTAGCTAATGTTGACACTGATCTTGCATTGTATGTACCTTCTACCACAAATGAATACAATTGCATCCATGTGCTGATCATTTGCAAAAGTGCCTCATACATTTGCCATGTTAAACCTTTGATGTATCTTCCAGGGTACTGGAAGGGTACACTGTCAAAATTAATACTGCTTGTCAGGAACTCGTGCATTGCTGTTAAATAGCGAACTCTAGTGTCAGCAGAAAGGCCCCTCTTATTGCATGCATCATGCCAGTTCCTCATGAGTTTAATGAAATTGGCAGTTTCTGAGAAGTTGTTGTTCCTCATATACCTTTCAACATCATAGTTGAACATTCGCATTGCTGTGTATGCATTCTGTTGGTCAGTTGTTTTTCAAATACTAAAGCAATGCTAAGCAAACCAGAGTTGTTTTTACTGAGGTGCTTGAAATGTTCTTGTTTACAGTACTCTAAACCCCTGGTCAAAATCTGAGTATGTAAATTAGTTAACAGATGAGTAAAGTCAAATGTTCTAAACTCAAGTTGTTGTCTCTCTGCTGAATATTCTGGATAACTGAAGAAGTGGATACTGTCTGTGCAGTTATCATTAAACGATGGTACAATTGCAGATGTGAGCACAGTAGCATTCTGATACCATTTTTGGTGACTTTCTATCTGTAACAGTGATGCTATTGGTATCTGCACGTGTTCTATTGGGAAATCATTTCTTTTGATGTAAGTAACACATGACGTGATCAAACTTTCAGGTGTGAATGTTTTCTTCTTCCGCCTTTGAACATTGATGAGATTCCTTCCTCTGAATGCTCTCACTATTTCATTAACTATTTTCGCTTTTATCATGTTGCTACTTGACCAAGCACGCCCAGTGGCACAACATAGTTCCATGCAAACAATACTCAATTCTTTAAGTGTTACTTCATTCATTAACACTTTTCCTGTTGTTAATAGGTCCAGATAAATGTCCTCAACAGTTTTCCCTACCCATTTTGTGGGATTGCAATTTTTTCAAATATTCATCTAGATTCGAAGGTGCATTGTTAATATTCATTATGTCATCAGTTTCATTGTCATCGTTGTTGTCATCATTGTGCACTTCAGCATTCACTACATCAAACAGACTATTTTCATTCTCATTCAGTCCAATAATATGAGGATGCTTGTTTCTTGCTTTCCCTGGATGGTCTGCTGCATTGTTATGATAAACACTAATGCACTGGTACTTCAATTTTCTTTTAACTTTGAATCTGTCTGCCCCACGGACATATTTCTCTTCCTCAATTAGTATGGCATTTTTTTCCATTTGATCATGTTCATGGTATTCCTTTTTAATGAACAAATCTGGCCTAGACAAAGGGTGAATACTGTGTATGAATCTCATTTTTCCTTCACTTGTACTCACAAACAATTGACCATTTGTGCCTTTCTCTAAAACTACCTCCTTGATTTCAATTCTGCATCCCTTGTCTAGTTGTGAACATTTTATTACTTCTTGCGTGGATCATTTAATTACAGTCAATGCGGCTATTTCACCCATGCATTTATCTTTAGACATGACAGAAACCTGGTTCCAGTTGTCACGACCATACAATTTCATCAATCTGTTACCTTTCGTATCCTCTGTAATGTATTTGTACCACTGGCTATCATACGCCTCACTCAGAACTGGTATACCACATTGAAGCAATTTATTTCTGACTTCATCCACTAGATGCTTCAAATGTTTATTCGTCATTGAATTTTCTTTCAATGCATATGCAACCGGGTACGAGTAAGGAACATTATTGGCTTGCTTGCGGTCTTTATCTGTTAACATGAACACCAAAAGTTCCTTTCCAGGCTCACGAAGTACCTCATGGCATTGTGTAAATGCACATTTGGCATCAACAAACAACAGGTAATTTTCCTGTGTTATTCTTTCCTTTGTTTTCAGAATGGTTTTTCTAACTGGAGCAGGGGCATAAGGAGAATTGAAATTTTCTGTAATGGTAATTGTACCATATTCCCCTGTTACTGTGGGCACCTCACATAACAACACTGTATGGGATTTCTTGGTTTGAGATATTTGAGTGCGGATTTGTTTAACACAAGGGTGCAATTTCGTTAGGACTTTTGGTTTTTCAGGTTCCTATAGTTCAAGTAACAGTGACCCCATTAGATCCCACAAGATTTCATCGAAATAAACTCTTATCACAGTAGCACTGATCTCTGTTGAACAAACAAGCCAAACTTCATCACATGCATACGCTTTCAGTTGTGACTGCAACTGTGGCATGTATCTTGACGGAATTTCATAAGATATTGTTTCAGCAACATTTTCCTGTGGTACCAGTGACTTGAATTCGACTAAAATACAGTGGTCTCCATGTATTTTGTATTTCAGGCATTGCTTACCGAGAGAACATTGCAGCACAACATCAGAACTAACTTCGAGGAGATGATCATTTGCCTGTGTATTTATGAATGCTGGACTGACTTCATAAAAAGAATAACAAGCTGCCAAGTAAGCAGGTGCAACTGTTGTTATCAAAGTTGCTGTAGCATTCACTTCATTCTTCATACCAGATCGAGATTTTTTTGCAAGTCAGGATGTATTGGCAGAGGTTTCCTCCCTCTAATGTTAACGTAATGGTGTTCTTTCTGTTTCTGAAGTGTATCCAATCTGAGAGCTGCATTTAATGTGCTGCTGGTGACTCTAAATGATTTACAAATAGCAAACCATTTGTCTGAGCGTTGCTTAACAAACTGCATGTTTGTCGGATCATCCAAATTTATGTGCTGTGGCACAATATTGGGAGGTAATAACTCGAAACAGTTCCCATATTCAGTCAAATTTATGTGCCTGACATTGTGTCCTATATGAACATCGCCATTGCTATTTAAAAATGACATAATAAATGTTTCTTTTATATTTAACTCAAGCAAGCGGCAAACAACGGATTGACATTCAGTTGTAGTTTGATTCAAACTACTCATTTTACATCTATGTTTGTATTGTAACTCTTGACTATCTCCGCATTTATCAATTAACTTCTTCCGCTGGTACAAAGAACATACAACTCCGAAGACATTTAATGCGATGTGTTGAAACATTAAACAACTGTTTCAAATTGCAAAAATGCTCTGTAGGAGACTTAACCTGTGCCATATTGCCATATTCTTTGCCGCTTGCAAAGTTTTCTTCCAGATAGACACTGCCTGTGTTAGATTGGGTGGACCTCCAAGTCCCCACATGTTGCTGTCACCATTGCTGTCTCCGTTACATCCAGGTGCAATAAGTTTGCCATCAAAACTTAGTATGAATTGTGCACCTTCTTCTTCTACCTTCTTTTGTGCTATTTCTAGACTTTGTTCAACAAAGCCAACTTTAATTTCACAAGGAAATCCTATGTCTAATTTCTTAAGGGTTGGAACAGAAGGTATAGGAAAATTAAATTCCCCTTGCACAGGATTATATTTTCCTTTCAATGTTTTGGCAGAAGAAACTTGAGAGAAATGTCCTCTTCCACGCAGCGCATTAATAACTCCAGCTCCGAACATGTGGTAAATAACCTAGCAGAATTCCAACCATTCCTTATTATATTCCATATTTGTTGTTGAGGTACAATACATAAGAGAGCCCATATCAAAGAAACTTTTCCATGCCATGTTGGTGAAAGAAAGGGCCCCGGTTGATAGTGATGTAATGCATTTAACAAATTTTGTTGTCTGTTTGTTGTCATGTAATTTCTGTGCAAATTTGTCAAAATCTGTTTGTTTCAGAAGAACGTCAATCAGTTTTTGACCAGGGGACTTTTTTCTATGAACTTCATTGTTATTAACAGTTTGAATTCCAAAAGAACAAAACATTGCCTTGAAAACATTCATTTGGGAAGATTTATTTCTCTGTGAAACAGTCGCTTGAGCATACAAATTTTTAGTAGATGCTTGACATTGTACCAATTTGTTTCTCACAGCTATCTTCTGCTGTTGACTTTCTGGTTCATTACCCATACATGCATTAAAAGAGACGCTTGTGCCATTTCCTCCAGACGCATCAATAGAAGTGCTTGTGTTAACAAAGCTCTGTGAATCACTTTCACAATCTGTTGCTGAAGATTGTAGCTGTGTATCATTGTTAACACTGCGACTTTCACGATACCTCTTACATTTTTTGGACGCTGTTAAGAAGTAACGCTTCAAACTTCGTTTCCTCTTGTGATGATCTTGTTGTAGTTTGTCTGAATCCATTTAATGCAATTGGTTTCCACTCTGATTTCTCGCGAATACTTACTAATTAATTTGTTGGCACTGAGAAATAACAGAAAAAATACATTTACAAATACAAAACACCAATAATGTTCAGTTCGTTAACATATGACAGGATTTTTTTTACATATTTTTATGAAGAAATTTTTACGCCATGTTTAATGCACTCCTCCTGAACATTTCCTTGTTAAAGAAATCAATTTGTACCAGATATTTCTGGAACTTGGCTATAGCCTTAAAACATATACTCTTTATTATATCATGTGCTTTCCCATTTTTGCAGAAGATTACACTGACACAAACTTTAACGATCTTCATAATATCTCTCAAAGAGTCACAAACTTTCATTAATTCTGAAACCGAGTCACCAGCAAAACGGTTAAGATCATTAGGATATTTGTAGTCTATATAAATAGCAACAAATTTTTCAAAGACCTCAAACATCCGCATTAAATAGTTTAACAATTCCCTGTGCTTGTATTCTTCGTCAATGTACTTCACAGAATCTTTAATGTTCTGGACTAACTCAAGAGTGTTCCATAGAACCCAATGCGAAACTCTCATTTTCGTTTCCAATTCACCACTGTTTGATGATTGTTCCCTTGCTGTTGACAACTATAGAAAATAAAAAGAAAAAAAAAACAAATTAAAGGAACATTTAAAAAGGCAAGTACCCAAAAAATTGAACAAACACCGTATATTTTCTCATGCATTAAGAATAATTACCATAATTCATCTACTGTTTATTATAAACTTTTGAGATGTATCTTGTGCAAAATGAGTTTAACAACTTGTACAATGTATGAGCTAACTCAAACAATGCATTGAACTTGTCGAGGTCTTAAATGACCCCACTTTTGAGTGATTTAAGAATGAAATCCAACAGGACTTGAAAATCTGAAACAAGATAATCCAGGCCACCCATAGAGGGTATATTCTTGTAACAAGCAGGCTTCTCTTCAATCTCTTCATTTTCTTCTAGAATGTTTACTAAGAAACCTCTCGTATTAATGTTCATATCTAAAGTGTTCCTGTAGATGTCTTATACTGTACTATAATTCTGGCAACATGTGAAGATCCACTTGCTTTTTCTGAATTTGTTATCAATTTTCTTAAAGGCTTCAACAAGTTTTTTTTTTTTTTTTGCTTCAGCAAATAGTGTTTTAAACACTGACAGCGGCATTTCACCATCATTCCACTGAAATTTTTTGGCAACAAATAATTAAAAGAAAGTTCCACTTTAAACAAAAATGTATTGGAACAATCATTACACATACTATTAATGCTAAATATGTTGTAACATAATGCAGAAACAAGTTATATAACCATGTTAATGAAGGTCAATAAGTGCGGAACTGGTTTAATGTATTAACCCTAAATTACTTGTTTAACAAAGTGATTTCTAAAACACTTACGCCACAATAGATATTACTAGCAGCCATTTCCACTTGCTTAGACATAAAAACGAACACAATTGATGAATGACAGTGTAACTGAAACATGAATTAATGTATTAATGAATTACTGCATGTTAAGCGATTATCATTTTAAATGGCGACCTCCCGTGAAGCACATGTTAACTGAGCGGTACAATCGAGGGTTATTTATGACTAAATTATGCAGTTTACAAATATTTAAAGGTTATCAGTCTGAGAAGTGAAGTGATTATTAATATTTAGTATGATTAAATTACAATGTCATTCTATATTCTGTATAAAATATTGAACATGCTGATTTAACAAACCTAGCATACAACTCAATGGGCGTGAAAGGAAAGAACCAAGTTAAGATGCAAGAGAGGGCACTTTCCAGGATTCTGTTATCACAGCAGTTCTGTCTGTTTGACAGTTGCTTTAACCTCCTGAAGGAGATCTTTAAACTGAATTACAAAGTTGTGGGCTACTGATTCCAGAAATGATACAAGTCCAACAAGAAGCCCAGGGGCTTTATGCAGAGCTGTTGTTGTTATTTTTTATTTTAGATGTTTGAATGACTTTGATTGT
>JBCAUG010731377.1:0-11973 GCA_038406175.1 Haplosyllis leylae | reverse complement strand
CACATAGCACTTCTAACAATTAAATATTTATGCATTTAACATATAGTCGTAAAGCCAGATTCATAGCACCCCTCATACCTACCTCAAAAATGACCATTTTGTTCAGTGTCAGGACTCTGAAAGAGTTAAACCACCTCAGATCATCGCAGGGCTATTTTAACCTCCTCCATAATCCAGCTGTTTGACAATTTGACATTTGACATCTTTTTGAGAATTTGACATCTTTTGATATTTTGACACATTACTTAAACCACCTCAGCCCGTCACAGGGCTGTTTTAACAGTCACTATGGAAGTACTGGTGGCATATCCCTAAATTAATCCAAACAGTGACAACCAAACTCAGCAATGTGATGGAATGCTGAGGACATGGCTGATATCAAGGATGACAAGCAAAAGTAACAAAGGCTTGCTGGCAGGGCAGGTGAAGGGTCAATAAGAGTTTGTAGACTTGTACTTATTACTGGAGGGGAAAATACCAAAGGAGGTACGGGAATGTTACAGAATGTGAATAACACAGCACATTACTCAATCATCTCATCAAAACAAATACAACTTTGAACCTAATGAGGTGAAGGCACATAGATTTATTTTACCCTACCACACTGTACTTTGAAATTAAAGTCTCTTCAAGGGTTTCAACCCGAAGACCAGCCAACATAAGAAGGCCTTGCATACAAAAAGAGTGTAGGTTCATTCATATTGGATGGCAAGCACATCTTCACTGTCCAGTCCAGTCCAGGACCTGAATACTCTGAAACCCCAGACCCCAACACCTGTATACCCCATACTGCCTCAATTCCTAGACCAAATAAACCAGCACACTCCAATCCCTCAACACTCACATCTCTTAGATGTGCCACACACAAAAGATTACCACAGCTCTAGGCCTTCCAAACCGATAGACCCCTTCACCAAAATTCTCACAACCACTAGATGCCTCACACAACATGGATGCATTTCACCTGATGAATGACCAAATGAGAGTGGTCATATTCCAAAGAGATGAAATTTGCTGTGACAATTTTTTCCTGTCTTATTTTTACACAGAAATAACAGCTGGTTCAATAAACTATGAAAGGCCCAATCAGCTTTAGTTACAGCACAAATGTCAAACTAATTTTTTGATGTGTGGATAATTTTGTTAGAACAGCAATTTTTCCAAAAAGTACCTAATAGAGGAAAGTAGTGAGTCATGCAACCCCTGTAATGACTAGGTGTTGGGATATTATGTGGGAAAAGCTTACTAGTAAAAATATTGATCTAGGGGCATGACATTAGGATGGTTCTGTATGCTGTTTTGGAATGGTTTCAGAAGTGTTGTGGAATTTTGCAGGCTCATTGACTGGGTCAAAAGGGTCTCAAGGTGCCTGTAGGACTGAAAGGATGGTAGTGACGTAGGGTAAAATTGTGGAGTCTAAAAGATGTCTGTGGAAGAGGGGGGTTCTAATGGATGTAGACTCAGCAGTATCTTGTAGCTGATGCTTTGCCTGCTTTCTTGATATGAGTTTATTTTCCAAAAATCAGATTTCTAATTAACGTGTAATATAATGGGTTATTTCTGTCAGTTTGAAACATGACTTGTGTAATCCACTTCAGTTGAGCTTTGACAGCTCAGTCTGCAAGATCATCAGTCTGTCATATGAATGGGGATGAAGCTTGCCAGGGGATCCACCTTGCTTTAATACTCAGAACAGACAGCATCAGAAGTCCAGTAACAGGGATATCATTGGCCCTGCAAGATGGACTTGGAAAAGGAGCACCTCTGACCACAAGACAATATATTTTGAAATTCCATTTAAGGTAGAATGAGTCTGTAAATATAACGTGCTTCTCGTAAAATGGTACATTTACTTAGTACGTGAATAGCATTTGTGTTAACATGAACGAGGCCAGTCATTTGGATATTTTAACCACCCTCATGGTTTCTTGATATCTTTTTGAGAATTTTCGAATTTATTTCGGAGATGCTTACATTGCACGAGCCACCCGTATTTCTTGAGTTCCCTTCATTTCACTGGTTTCTTAAAACTATTACATCTGCTGTGCTGATCTGAAAATGAGAAAAAGGTTCTCTTTGAACTTGAAAACACGTGTTTTCCGGACATAGTGATGGCAAAAATACTACCACTATCAAAATTCCAGAATAATTTATGCATGAATTGAAGGACTACTGCTGGAAAAAGTAATTGTGGGATGTGTTTCAAACCTAACTGTGTACCACTATTTCCACTGACATTACCCATAGTATGCATAGTACATGGGCACCACAGTTCAATCACTGTGTAGGGTGTCCACTGCAGACTCACATCAGATAACTTTAAAAAGCACAAACCAGTGGAGTAAATATCAACCAAGTGGTAGCAGTTACAGAACATAACCACAGACCATAGATACCAGTCATCCTTTTCTACTATACCCCTAGATTGATTACTGTGAATTGTTTGCAATGGAGAAGACTGAAGCAGGGCTGTGTGGATAAGCTGCAGGGCAGGAACTGGCATCAGATGTAGGACAGCACCTATGCATGCACTATTTTCATTCCCCTATAATTCTTTCTTTTACAGACTTGTTAATAAACATGTTATTCTATCTGATTGTTTTCATATGAAACTTTTGTTATATGTGGTTGAATTTGTCTTTATTTAATTTCAAGTCAAGTTATAACCTTCCATTGGAATAACATGGGAAAATGAGAGCTGCTGCAGGGCTAAATCCCCAAGTTGCAGCAGCTTGTTTTGCCAAATTGGCATCACTCCGATGCAGCTGGTTCACGATCTAGTGAAGAGGGTGTCAACTTCATTGCTGGCTCGCAGAGACGGCTAATTCACCTGTTTGAAGGTAGAAATTGTGGGTGATGGGTAATGGTCATTTATTTTATTTCCGTACCTTATTTTTCGGGAGACGTGTTCAGGCTAACGCAAATGGGATTAAGTTTAGAATGAATTTTCGGTCGAGAACTGCTGAAGTGTGAGTAGCAATTGTCTTTGAATGTCCCAGTTACCATGAAAAATGTCTAGCGTCGCACGGTTGGTCACGTTGCATGATTGGGCGTCCTCTCCGGATTTTTCCTGAATTTAGTGTGCCAATATCGGTCCCTATTGATAGCATTTTCCCATTTGGTTTCAGGTCCACTACAGGGATTGATTTGCAGGTGAGATCGTCTTTGTTGGCTACTGTATAATTACAGCATTTAATTCAATTTCACTGTTTCTTCGCGTTCTTTGGGATGTGGGCACGTGAAGTATTTTGTATCACGGAAACATGTAAAAAAAAATTACAGCTGTAGTTGTGTTCTCTGTAGGAACGGAAAGGTGCAGGCCGATCTGAAGCTGAGCATTTTCTCTACAGTGATGTTAGTGATGAAATGATAGAGGTTTGTTGACTCCTGTTCAGGTTAACTCAAGAACCTTCTGTTATAGCCATTGCGCATTTAGTGATATCTTCCAAGGCATACTTTAGTATGCAAAACGAAAAAGTTATCAAAGTCTGTTTTCGCTTTTGTGAGTTAATAGATAAATTTGCACATGTAAATCCCAGATAAGAGTGAATATTTGATCGTTGTCAATATTATTTCAGACTCCGAATCCAGCGGAACCGCCATATGTGGCAAAAGCACGGTTTGAAATATTAACGCAGCTTAGAGAAACGAGACAGATGGACAATACAGAGTGCAGGATCCTTATTACTAGGTTTAATACGCCCTTGAAGCATATCGATCAGGTAGCGAAAATTAGTCATAATTCAAAAGAACTACTAGAACTCTTGTAATATATATTTCTTCTACGATTAATGGTGAGAACAGCAGTGGGAGTCAAGTTGTGGAAGATCTGTAGTGAGCAGTGTCCTACTGTGCCCTATTAGCAGTAATCTCGTAGTAAAATTACACTTCACACTCCAGACTAGTGTATTCAGAACATATTTGATCATTGTCAGTATTATCTCAGACTCCGAATCCAGCGGAACCGCCACACGTGGCAAAGGCACGGTTTGAAACATTAGAGAAACAAGACAGATAGACATTCAAAACATGCGAAACATTCAAACAGTATCGTTTTTATCGTCAAGGCACGCTATGACAAGTGACTTGTGTACTGCCTGCTTCCACTGGCTGCTGTACAAACCTATCGATGAATGGTGTGCATGCAGCAAGTTTAATAGGGTCATTCGCTTTCAGATGTGCATTGAACTGTTAACGGACAACTTGTTTTTCAGACTACAATCCATTCTCTCGTGAATCAGTTCTCTGTGACACCAGTTAATCAGAGTCAAATGCTAAATTATCAAACGTAACTTACAGGCGAAAGCTCCAATTTTTCAGATGTTTGTAAGTGGACTAGTGCAGTCGGAAGAGAGAGCATGTCGCGACCGTGGTATTCGTGTGTCTTTTTCGGATAAACTCACCATTGAATTGAAGGTTTGTGTTTCCAGCAAAGAAATTTCGATTCTGTGACCTATCATAGCACACATGAAAACAAAGTGCAGTTACGTCATAAAGTTAATAGTTTGATGTTATTTAAGAATTTGAGAAAAACAGATTTGGATCTTTTTAGTGAGAAGAGAAAGATTCCAATGAACAGAATTAAATAGCAAGGACGCTCTTTCTGTGGATCAGCTATGAAAGTCACTGTCACTATTGCTTATTTTGACGACGCGCAATTTTTTATTTCAGGCTCTTTGCAAGTTCTTTATTTCGAGGAGTGAGCAGAATCCTGCGGATTCGATCAACAAGTACCCGTTTGCAGATCAAATGAAATATAAAACTGGAAGATACACTCTCACTATGAAGGTCAGAATATCGTCTAAAGGACCAAAAGCGTCTGGGAAGCCAGACACCGAAAGAACACGGGACGAGGAAAATCTGGGTTTGACACAAGAGGAAATAGAGGTTAAATTTACATAAGAATTTTGGACATAAAGTTGCAATACATTTATGAGAAAATTAGAAGAAGTGTGACGGTTTATCAAATATATTTCATCATTTCAGAATCCAGTTGATGATGAACCTTTGTACAAGGCTCTAAGAAGACGTACCATTCTGGAACAGAAGAGACGTGACAACAGACTAAGTGATGGCAAAATGAGAGAACTGATTCTTAAGCTGAAAACTAAAGGCAGTGAAGTAAGTGAACACTCTCATGGATACATATTTATCTGTACAATAACAGGCTTAATTAGACGAGAAATCAACACAGTTGAGAGAAGAGTTTCTTCTCAACTGTTTAACCATTGCTGACAATTTTTGGGGTATTATTAATAATGTTCAATAATCAAAAAATTAGATTTTTCCTTTGTTAACAAAGTTTCGTCGTTTGCAGGGAAATTACAGGAGCTTTGCAGATCGGCGTCTATCAAAAATGAACATACCGGTTTATGGCCGCCCCACAGAAAGCCAGAAATTGGAAGCGGAGTTGTTTGTAAGTTCTTTTAACACGTAATTTTGCACATACCATTCATTGTCATGTCCAATCTGTTTTCCTCGAAGTTTGCTTAACATTTTTTCAGGGATTATGTGACATGTTAATAGATCGCCACGAAAAGGGAAATGAAGAAGAAAATAAAGCCATCGTTCTTTCGGATATAGAGGTGAGAACGTAACATAGACCCTCCACAGCTTTGGGTGTTATCATTTTGTCTCTGTCGGAATCCGAAGATCAGATTTGTTCTTCCTGAAGTTTAGAAAAGCATTAAAAAACGATTCAGGACCATAGTTCATTTCTACCACCCCTTAGCATCTTCCATAAATTTTAAATGAAACTTTAACCTACTTGTTCCGGCATAACGATAAGTTTAAGGGCTCGTTTAGACTGAGCATCAGCGTCAATGCACAGTCAACGCTGTGATGACGCTAGCGATACAGCTCTCATTGAAATCAATGGAGTCACTCTAGAATGGGCTGCAACACCATTCCGGAGCGACTCCATTTGTTTCCTTTGTTTTCAATAAGAGCTGTATCGCTAGCGTCATCGCAGCGTTGACTATAATGTTTGGTGTAAGGCCCTAAATAAGCTGAACTTAAACTTAGAATCCCAAGCCAGACGAATCTGCAAGTGAGGCGATTGATCGACGCGACAAGTTGATGGCGGCTCGCAAAGCGGGTGAACTGCACAACAAACAAGTAAAGGATTACATAAGAGACTTCATGGTGCAAATGACCAACAGTGAAAAGGTTTGCGTTTCACATTTATGCTTTTGTTCATTCCCAATTGGTTAATTTCGCCTCTTTATTTTATTTCAAAAACTAATGCTACTTTATTTTTGAAGCAACTTGTACTGGAGAAGATGATTCAGTTCAAGAAGAATTCTTCATTGATTCCGACTCCAACAGCGGAGCTAACAGAAAAACTAAAGGTATATCACAGTCATCCTTGAATTGAGCTTGTCCAACCAACATGCTACGATGTGGACAAAGGACCTTTTGAGGCAGTTTTCAACCCTGAAATAAGTTGTTTAATTAATTACATTGCTGTTTCTTTGAACGGATATATAATGTATTGTATAATGTATTGATGGTAATATAATGTTTTGCAGATCGTATGTGATCACTTCGTTAATGCGGCTGAGGAACGAGACAGGTTAGCAACTGGAGGATATTCAGTTCCGTACTCCGACATTGAGGAACAAGAAGAAAGATTAGTTCCGGGATCTGGAAGAGAACCAACCTCTGATATCCCTCCACTTCTCGGTTCAGGCTCGTTGCCCTCCTCACTTCCTCCGTGGCTGGCTAAATCTGGAACCTCGGGAACACTGTCAAGTGCAAACATACCTTCAAACGGCACAACGCAGCCATTTCCTAGTCGAGGGAACTTGAAGCTGGACCTAGACGGCACAACAGAGTATATCGTGATGGTAAACAGTAATTACATAATTGTTACCGCCCGCATTCCGAACGATGCGGGAAGGTTATGTTTTTCCATCTGTCCGTTTACAGGAGGCAGGTACCCTTGCTCTCTGGTTTCTGGTCTTGTCCAAAGCCCTTTCTGGGGGGGTGGAGGGGGGGATAACTCGCAGTTCTGTCCCCTCCCCCCCCGCCCCCCCTCCGTCAGGACAGGGATACAACTCTTCCAGCCAGTATAGGGGTCCCCCCCCCCCCCGACAGGAGAGCGAGTGCTTGCCACGCAGCGGCGTTCCCAGATTAAGTGTTAAATTCCTCTTCATATGCTTTCCTAAAATTTCAAAGAAGCTGTGAATTGTATAAACATACGTTTATATATAAACATACGTTTTTAGAATCCCCATGTTGCCGAACCGAAATACGTCTCGATCGGCCGAGCAAAAGTGCTGAAGGAATTTCAAAGAAATGCAGCGAAAAAGTTTGATGTCAATGGTGTGGGTGATATTTTAAGTGAACTTAAAAATATGATGCCGCAAGCTGACATGGTAAGTATTATGTGCTAACTATGTAAAATTGTGGGAAAGAGATATGTAACAAATGAAAAGAAAACAAGTTATGGATATGATGTTAAATAATTATATTTCAGAATGGATCTCTGGTTATTGTGAATGAAATACTACGATCAAAAAATGTTCCGTCGCTTGAATTCATGACGAAAATGCAACAGTTATGTACAAGACTGGAGGTGAATGCACCGAGTATTCTTAATTTTGTCACGAAACCTCCTTTGCATTTTTCACTGAGACTCTGTTTCGTTTCTCTGTCATATTAGATTAAATTTGTTGAAATCTGATTGTGTAGGCTGTTTGTGAGTACTACATGAGGAAAAGCCGTCAACAGAGAGAAATTGCTGGACCATATCCGTTCTCAAGGCTGTTGAGTAAACTCAATCATCCTGACTTCGTAGAATCTGATATTGTGGATTCTAAGGAAAGTATGATAGACACGACTCATCGCATCGTAATGGTAAGCACCGACAGTCAACAACAATTAATTTACTCGAAAACAGCAGTTCAAAAAATCAACAGCTGTGACCAATAAAAAAGACGTTGCGTCGTTGACCCAATTGCTGGCACGTAAATGACGTCATGACAACATTCTCGTGTAAACAAATTCCCACCAATGAATGCAGGTTAAAATAGGCCTAATTCCCATCAATGAATGCAGCTTAAAATAATCCTAATTATCATAAAACTGCCAAAGGCTTTTCCCAGAAAACTATGCGCCCCCCCCCCCTTTGTAATCAATAAGCTGACTCTATCGAGCCAGCAAAAAGCTGAGTCGTTTTTACCACTCGAAGGCACATACACTACCAAACAGCTGCAAACCATTGTATTATGGTGTTTTTTCCTAACAATGCTCGCATCTTACAAGCAACTAATGTATCAAGGTCGAATTATTATTTGGTCCAGGTCGACTTCAAGTGTCTTGTCCAAACAAAGTTTATTCGACAAATGAACGTCATTTCGAACATAACAACTGAAAGTACAGGCAAATATTCATCTGTTGACTTTTCTTTTACGGCAAACAGCTTGCAGCTGGTCGAAGGGAGGGACGGGAGGGGAGGGGGGACTAAAAGCCCAATAGAATACAAAACATAATGAATATAAATGGAAGAGCTCATTACAACACAGCTATGGTACTTCTGACATCAGCCAAGCAGTTTTTAAAGCTCACTTTAACAGGTTTAAATTTTGCTGTTTTGCGTCATTTTTGCTGCTTCGGGAAGTAAAAATCTTTGCAGGTTTACGTTTTAATGTTGCGCACAATTCAGTTCACTGTACTAAGAAAATGAACTCACTGGAGCAAAACAAGAATTAGGGTATCTCCAAATGCTGACACTGAGAAATTTCTGACTCAGGCTCACCCGAGCGTATTCTCACTTTTTACGAAACTTTTACAACGTAGGTCATGACGGAGTCCAGAAATAAGAACAACTACGTTTCGATTTAAATTCATTGGTTGTATAATTTCAATAATGTCGCTTGGATTTCAATAGTGCAGCTTGTTTTTGTTCGCCATTGTATTTTGGTAAATGCGGCGGACCGGCAATTAATCGTACGCTATTTTATCCACAATTTCTCAAACCTACTGACCCAGACAAGGGGGGGGGGTGTTAATTTTTGTTTTGACCATTTTTTCCAAAATATAAATAAACTAGATGGTGCTCACGTCAAATAAGTAAAAATGTCTTCACTAGATGTACCACAGGAATTGTTGCTGGACAGTATGAATGCCGTTTACAAAGTTGTGTTGGCCTTCATAATTTGGGAAATCCATCCAACATGGGAAGAATTCAGATTTCCACTGTACATTTCCTGCAGAGCAATGACACATCCATTCATTTTTGGTGCAAGCCGAAAACAATGTGTGGTTCACATCTTGCCTAATGGTGCCATAAATTTACCCCAACAGAAAGCATAGAGCTAACACACAACCCACTGATCAGTACTTTCATTGATACTTTCCGACACAAAAAGGTCTCTTTAGCTATGAAGCTGGATAATAATTACCGCCCGCATTCCGAAGGAATGGGGACGGTACTGTTTTCACAGGTGTCTGTCTGTCCACAGTGGGGGGGGGGGGTACCGTGGCCAGTTCAGGACAGGGGGGTACCCCAACTGACTTGTATGGGGGGTACCCCAACTGACTTTACAGGGGGGTACCCCAGCTGACTTGTATGGGGAGTACCCCAGCTGACTTGTACCCCCCTCCGGCTGGGATGGGGGACCCCCCTCCCAGGATAGGACAGCATAGCGAGCACTTGCTATGCGGCGGGCGGTATGCCTCTTGCGTTCACGCAGGAGGACTTTCTTGTTTTGTTAGATTTTCCGAATAACCCTTGAGCCGTGCAAATGCGTGCGCAATTACTAAACGTAAATTTACGATAGCCTATTTTCATGGATGATCAGAATTACGACAAAACCTTAACAGTGCATAGTCGATGCGTTCAGAAACAGCACAAAATCAAAATGTACTTTTTTTCAGCCACAAAGACGAAACAACTTCACTCATTTTTCATCAATGTACACAAATTTCGTGCCAAAAATACGTTCACGGAGGCATGTTAATCGTGAAGTTACCATGTAAACGGAGTTTTCTACAGTTTACACAGGTAGTTTACACATGTTCCCTTTTTATCACGATTTACCTGCGTAGAAACCCATGTATTGTATCAAGATCTGGTTCTTAAGGGACTAATGGGTATTGTCACAACGGATAAAACAACACTTGGGTTCCGTTTACACCAAGCGTCAGCGTCAACCCAGAGTCAACGCGATGATAACGCTAGTGATACAGCTCTCATTGAGTAACTCCAGAATGGGGTTGCAATCCATTTTGGAGTGATTCCATTCCTTTTAATGAGAGATATATGGCAAGCGTTATCGCAGTGTTGACTCTGCTTTGATGCTGACACTTGGTGTAAACGAGCCCTTAGCTGTTACTTTTTTCCCGTTATGTACAGATTAAGCTCTGTTTACACGTAGCGTTTGCGTGTGCGTCTACGTCAACGTTTGCATCAAGTTTTGTATTGAGTCAATGGTTGACGCAGAGAATGGGTCTGAAACCATTCTCTGCATGTGCATTTGCGTCACCATTGGCTCAATACAAAACTTGACGCAAACGTTGATGCAGACGCACACGCAAACGCTACGTGTAAACAAGCCTTTATGGTTCCAACTGGTTCCAAAGTACGGCCTCTCTCAGTTTACTCAATTTACTTCAAGACTTCAGATGGTATCTTTCAGACAAGGACAAGTTTTACTAAAGAAACCTGCCAGTTTAATTATGTCACCTACGTAATGCAAATGAAACACGCCCCTTTTTGCACGGCAGTAGTCAATCAACATGCGAATGTACTTCAGAAGACTTAAATGCTTGTTCACACTGACTGCAACAACGGCAACGGAAACTCAAATATTTTTCCATCAAGAATGGGTAACATTGGTCTCTATGGAGGTGTTCACATGGAGACCTGCGGCAAAGGCAATGGCAACACATAAGGCCTAATACAATCCATTCTTTCCGTTGCCGTTGCCGCAGTCAGTGTGAACGAGTTTTAAGCCTTGTTCACACGTAACGACACAGACACCGATATTCGAACTGATAAAGTTTAGCATTGTGCTGATGGTGATGGGCTGAAATTCAGGCTAAATTGGTCTGGAACCCATTTAGCTCCCGAATTTCGGTCTTATCCATAAGCACAATGCTAAACCTTTATTACCACCCGCATCCGAAGGATGGGGAAGGTAATAGTTTCACAGGTGTTTGTCAGTCCACAGGTGGGGGGGGGGTAACCGAGCCAGGTCAAGCCGGGGGGGGGGGTACCCAAGTCCTGGACAGGGGGGTACCCAGGGGTACGGGGGGGTACTGGGGGGTGAATAAGCCTTTAGTGGTCCCTTGGTAAACTTTGTGAACTTTGTAATTACACAACCCGGAAAAGCCTCCATATTGCGCAGTATCTGAATTGTTTGTCGAATAAATGACGTATCTAGCGTCATAAAATCTTTAACCATAGCAGGCAGAGGTACAAATTTTGCACCAAACAAAATATTGGGTTTCAGACAAGTCTTTATTGCACCTCGACAAAGATGTCTGAGATCCTTTGGATTACCCAGAGGTCTGTCTTGAGTATCACGCACTGAAGATGAATATGCAATAACCTGGATGTTAACAACAGTTATCTTCTTGGTTACCGAATCATTGGATAGACCCAGAACATACATCAGACCGTATGCGAACAAAGCAATGCAAATTCAGCATGAACTTATTCTAACCACTTCAAGAAAATATCAAAGAACAGCTCAAACAAAAAACGAAAAGGACGTCCTTGAAAAAATCCCCGTTTCTCCTGTTCTGGGGTGGCTATTGAAAGTCAGCTCACCGTGGAATTGCGAAACTCGGTAGTTTTTCAAAAAGATAGGACGGATTCAAATCAAGGTATTAACTACACTGGTATTTTTACCGTCCGCGTACGTAGTACGGAGGGAAGATAATAGTTTTACACCTGTCTGTCTGTCAACCAGGTGGGGGGTACACAGTCCCAGCCGGGGGGGGGGTACTCAGGTCTGGTCCTGG
>JBCAUG010731366.1:0-11973 GCA_038406175.1 Haplosyllis leylae | reverse complement strand
TCATTGATGTTGGCTGCACTTGATTGATCCAGTCACGGTTGATTGGACTGGGGGCTCAGGGACACGCAGTGCTTGTAAATATCATATACTTTGCAGATACGGATGAATGTGCCGAAGGAGACTGTGGTCCTCATTCCACGTGCATTAACACATATGGTTCTTTTAGCTGTGAATGTGAAGCGGGTAATATTTTGTTTTTAACAATTTATCCAAATAATGAGTGTTTAAACTTTCTCTTACTGTTATGTGGCGTTGACTCCATCAGAACAACGAACGATACAGGTTTTTCATATCAATTTATATATTCTGCCACATCATCTTCATTTTTTCATATTTTTACTTCAAATAAAAATTAAAATATGCAGAATGTACACTGTATTCCATATTCATTTTAAAAATAATCAGTACTACATTTCAGAAATTAAAATAGTCCAAAAACCCAAATATACACATAAAGTAGGTGTCAAATCTTGACAACATTTTGGACAAAATAAAATCTGGACAGCCTTACATTAAATTTAAGAGATATATACACTTTATAATTTGATCATATTTACATATTCTATTTGTAATTAAAACAAAGATATCCATCTTACAAGAGCAATTAATGTGATTGATGTTTTAACCAGAAATTGATATGAAAAACCTGTATCGTGCTAATTAATTTCATATTTTTACCGCCCGAATCCGAAGGAAATGGGAAGGTAATAGTTTCAGTTTGCTTGTAAGTCCACAGGGGGGGGGGGGGTTACTCAGCCTGACTTGTACTGATATCAAGTGTTAAAATAAGAGTAGGATTGAAATTCTGCCACAGGTTTCAGAGGAATAAGAGGACAATGCTGCGAAAACATCGATGAATGTGCAGAAGAGATAGACAACTGTCATTCTGAAGCAAATTGCACCGATACAGAGGGAAGCTATAACTGTACTTGTAATTCTGGATTTACCGGAAATGGACTCAAGTGCAAAGGTTAATATTATAATATGTTGCATGTTGAGGTTTATGCTCTCATATTTTTTGAAAGACAGATACGGTGAATTTGCAAGTGCCTTTTAGATTTATTTACTTTAGATGATCTCATTTGTCTGTTTGCCATGAATCCAGTCAGCCTCACTTACTAGTTTTGTGGGAATTTGTATCATTGTGATTAACAAATGGTATCCACTGTCTCGCGGATGGCTGTAATTTTAATGAATAGAATGTTAAGAGACCGGACAGTTGACTAGCATCGCACGAAAGCTGGTAATACCCATTGGAAAGTTTTTTTATGACACTTGCAGATATTAATGAATGTGCTCAAAACACTTGCGATGAAAACTCATTTTGCATCAACACTTACGGAGGTTATTATTGTGAATGCAGACAAGGTAAACGAATTTTTCTTGTTTTACTTTTCAAGACTAATCCGAGATTTTTTTTTTCAATTTGGACTGATCAATATTTTGGCTTCATCTTTCATATTTTTGAAATATAAATCATGGCAAAAAAATCCAAAACTGATATTGTTGCAAAAATGCTACATTTTCAGGGTACACTGGAAATGGAGAAACCTGCACCAACACCAATGAATGTGAGAGCCTTGAAAATGATTCTGAACCAGGACACAACTGCGACAGCAACGCCAACTGCACAGATATTGAGGAAAGTTACGAGTGTGAGTGTAGAGATGGATACACCGGTAATGGCGTTACTTGCAGAGGTACATTTATTATTCATTTCTTCTTACTTTTACAATATAGAACATTTTACAAGACGCTAATTTTTGGTACTATTGCAGATATTGACGAATGTGCAACATCAACACCCTGTGATAACAATGCGAAATGTATCAATACCCCGGGCAGCTACTCCTGCGTTTGCAATGATGGTACATTTCTTTTTGTTCATAATCCAGTTTTGGCCCAATACACAAAGTTTACCATATTGGCATTATGGTACAACTTATAATGGAGAAAATTCAAAATGGTTGCCAACTGAATCGACTTTACTGCGAAAGAATATTTTTCATGGTACTTTGAAGTGAAAAGATAAATTGATCAATTAATCACTGATAAATTTGTCAATTTAAAGCATTAGAAAAATGTCAACATTGCCAACTTTTTGTCTTATGGCAAAATTCGAATGATTCGACAAGAAGTAAAATCATACATATATGTATTTCAAAAATTACAATGCCGTTCATCACAAAAATAAGCTATATATATATAAATACCTTTTTCATTCCAGGCTACTTTGGAGATGGCGAGACTTGTGATAACATTAATGAATGCGTGAAATACGACGATGAAACTGAAGCAAGACACAATTGTGCCAGTTATGCCGAGTGTCAAGATTTGGAAGGAAAGTTCGAATGTATTTGCAGGGAAGGCTACACAGGAGATGGCGTCTCATGTACAGGTGGGATTTAACATTTTAATTCATCTTTGATCATAATTAACTTTTTTAAAACCTGAGTTGAGTATCATTTTAAAAGGAATCATTCGAGGCATTCAAAGTAATATTACTAGTTAAACTGTGTCTTAGTTGTTGTGAATAACCTCTGCTACCTCAACTTCTGCTACCCCAAAAAGATTTGAAGTGCCACCCTAAATATTCCGGAGAATTTGAGCTCAAATTTGCTGCATATTATAAAAATAACTGATGATGCGTCAGTACGTTTTGCAATGGACCATGTCAAATCATGACAATAGAACACTTTCGTGATGATATATTATAGATATTGACGAATGTTTGACGTTATCACCCTGCAGTGAATATGCTAAATGCCTAAACTCCCATGGAAACTACTCATGCGAGTGCATCACGGGTAAGAAATCAACACATTTTACACAGTCAGCAGGTGTCGCACCAGAGGTGAATCTGGGGATCAAAGAGGCGAAAAAGCACGCAAAAAGGGGATCCACCTTGGCTTTGAAACCAAGGACAGATGTCACCAGCAGTCTGAAATAGGGTTATCAGTGGCCCCACGAAAAAGACTTATGTCCTCAAAAAATTAAAAAAAAAAACAATACAAAAAACACATTTCATGTTTTTACAGCAGGAACAATCTGCGATAAATTATATAAATATTGTGCTCTGTTAAACACTTGAAGAAAAGAATATTGACCACAATGTATGTGCTTTTGCAGGATACTTTGGAGATGGACACAGTTGCACCAACATTAACGAATGTGAAGCGCAAGAAGGTGTATCTCAGCCAAGTCACAACTGCAACAGCAACGCCAACTGTACTGACACAGTGGGAGGTTTTACCTGTCAATGTAGAGCTGGATTCAGTGGAGATGGAGTAACATGTAGAGGTATAATTGCCATTTAAGAGACTTACACGGTTTTATTTGTCTATAAATATTATGAACGCATGACATTTAAAAAAGAATAAATGTGGTTCCAAATGAGTTCAAAACTTCATGTGCGTTATATACTTTCTGCAATTCAAAATATTAGCACTTCTACATCTGTACATATATGCATTCTACTTACAGATATTGATGAATGTTCCACTTCAACACCCTGCCACGAGAAAGCAAAATGCGTGAACACTGAAGGTGGCTATTACTGCGAATGTAAAAAAGGTAAATTATTTTGTTGTCTTCTGTGATCGACTGATGGATGAACCGAAACCGAGTTGGTAAAATATATTCTTTTGTGATCTAGGCTACTCTGGAAATGGACATACTTGTTCCAATATCAATGAATGCGAAGTAGATGAGAATGAATCCCAACCAACCCACAACTGCGACAGTAACGCCAACTGTACTGACACAGAGGGAAGTTTTACCTGTGAGTGTAGAAATGGCTACATAGGAGATGGGGTCACTTGTAGAGGTAAGAACCAATTGGCAGAAGCACACCGTAGGAGGATCTATCAATTTTGATTGGTTCGTAAATAGTTTATAATGGTTGTCTATGACAATGTTTTTTGGTTCAGTCAGAATTTTACAAACGAGGCAGAATTGGAAGATCTGCCTACAAGATGAGAAGGAGGACTGTTTAAAAATTGTAACCATCTGTTTGAAAAACATGTTCTTAAATCTGCTGATTTTTTACCAGATGTGGATGAGTGTTCCACATCGACACCGTGTCATGACAAAGCGAACTGTGCGAACACCGAAGGCAGTTACTACTGTGAATGCAAAGAAGGTACAACACTATTCAATGGTATCAGCAATTATAAGCGTTGTTCAATGTTTAATTAAGGACAATAAAGTTGTTGCTGCTGAAATGTTCACACAGACAGACACACAGACAGACAGACCGACAGACAGACAGACAGACAGACACACACAATGCATTACAACTTAGGAATAGAGAATTTAAGCAAGTAAAATAAGCTACTTTTCAATATGAAACAATGACAGACACATATTTCTGTCTTCTGCAAAGGCTATTCTGGAGATGGACACAGTTGCAGTAACATTAATGAATGCGAACCACAAGAAAGTGAATCTCAGCCAAGTCACAACTGCGACAGCAACGCCAATTGTACTGACACAGAAGGAAGCTTTACCTGTCAATGTAGACATGGCTACATTGGAGATGGAGTCACCTGTAGAGGTAAGATCAGCATTACATATTACAATTTGCAGAATGACCCTGTAGGAAAATCGATCAATTCTGACTTAAACGACTAAACATTTTCTCATAGACAATCATTACAAAACTATTTACAAGCCAGGCAGAATTGGAAGATCTTTCTACAGAGTGAGTAGCGGACTATTGAAAAATTGTAACCATCTGTTTGAAAAACCGCTGATTTTTTTTCAGATGTAGACGAGTGTTCCGCATCGACACCGTGTCATGACAAAGCGAACTGTGTGAACACCGAAGGCAGTTACTACTGTGAATGCAAAGAAGGTACAATATTGTTCAACGGTATCAGCAATTTTAAACATCGTTAAATGTTCAATCCAGGATAATAGAATTGTTGCTGCTCAGATGTTCACACACACACACACGTACATACACAGAATGCGTTACAACTTAGGAATAGAGAATTTAAGCAAGTAAAATAAGCTACTTTTCAATATAAAGCAATGACTTACACATATTTCTGCCTTCTGCAAAGGCTATTCTGGAGATGGACACAGTTGCAGTAACATTAACGAATGCGAAGCGCAAGAAGGTGAATCTCAGCCAAGTCACAACTGCGACAGCAACGCCAACTGTACTGACACAGAGGGAGGTTTTACCTGTGAATGTAGAGCTGGATTCAGTGGGGATGGAGTAACTTGCAGAGGTGAAAAGACTCAGTTTCAATTTCAAAATGTCTTCATGAATTTTACGAACTTTTGATTGCTTTTTCCTGTTCCAAGACGCATAATAGAAGTTAGCTATTTTGCTCATAGACGTTGATGAATGTGAAACAAGTCCCTGTCAGTCCAAGTGTTATAACACACATGGGTCGTTCCTTTGTGTATGTGAAGTTGGCTTCCGTCTAAGTGGTGAAACACGATGCACAGGTTTGTTAATTACAATTAATTTAATAACTATTGAGATAAACAACAATATCATCTACCCTGTAAAGAATTTTTTAAAACCGGAAATGCAACCGGAAGTGAAACTTTTGTTAGTTCAGAGGCTCGATTCGTGACACTAAAAACATGGACAAAACAAAAAGCATAAAGCCCAGACGAAGAAAACTTTTTAAACTTTTTGTCTTACCATTGTTACTTTTTTGTTCATTTGAATACAAAATGCTATTCTAAACTTTTGAAAACAGATGTCAACGAATGTGATGTTGCGAATGGAGGCTGCTCACATATTTGTACAAATACTGAAGGCTCATTCAGCTGTGGTTGTCCAGCAGGATTAAAAATTATTTTAGATGGTCTGACGTGCGAAGGTATTTTATCCTTCTATTATTTACACATATTTTACAGTGTAAGAAATCTTAGTGACTATCTATTGATTATTTATCAACGGTTGTGATGTTGCAGGAGAGGAAATGGCTCCATACGCGCAATGTTATTTTTGGAATCATAATTTTTGCAAAACAGGACTGTTTTCGTAATGCTATCTTCAGTAGTATATGGAAACTAACATTTAGATCTAAGGGTGAGAGGCAAAGTTGCAAAGTGCAGATGAGAGTCTGTCAACAGTTATGGAAGGTTCTAAACATCCTCAAAGGGTGTAAATACCACCCACATATGCTTGAAATTGATCTTGAGATGCCCATAGCACAACTAAGCTGAAATGAGTAAATGAGTCGAGGGTTGGCTAAATTGCTCTGCGAACTGTAGAACAAACTTCAGCAGGGTACCATTCTGCATTAAAATGGATTTATCACCTTTTACAGGATAATTTACCTCTTAGAAAAGTGGCAAAATGTATAGTATAGTTTAATAAAAGATGACTCCACAGTTTTCGGTGGAGCAATTTAGCCAACCCTCGTTCAGAACCTTCTGTAACTGCTGATAGAGAATGTAAACAGAAATGAGTAAATGAGTTGAGGGTCGGCTAAATTGCTCCACCACAAACTGCGGAGTCATCTTTTATAGGGCTTATATAGGGCTAGTCACTTTTATTACGATTCCGACCATTTCCTCCTCTGGTGAAATTATAACAGATGTTATGTATTGCAGATATTAAGGAATGTTCGGTAAATAACGGTGGCTGTTGGCAAAATTGTAACAACTACGCTGGAGGCTTCAACTGTTCCTGTACTGAAGGCTATCAACTTGGACAAAACGGATTTTCCTGCCTCTGTAAGAAATATAGTATAATGTGACTATGCTATAACTTTTGGTCATGAGAGTAAAATAAAATTGAATTTTAAATTAATAAATACCTTGGATCTCTATTTGGATCTATATTTACGAAAAATTTAAATGTTCCTGTGGTTTACAAAATGTTCTAATTCTCTAGTGATCAATGAAGCCTTGTTACGAGATGATCCAAACAACCCCTGTGTCAGGTCTGTGTGCTTCCTGGACATAAGCAAGAAGCTTATACCAAATTCTATTCACAAGTTTGGTATGAAATCAGTGGCAATCGAAATGATTGGTAATTTCTTGGCGAGCGGTTTGAAGAGAATAGCATGAATTGTTTTGATCATTGCCACCTGAAATGAATTAAAATCTCTGACGAGCCACTTACCACATTCAAGGAAATTTCCCAGTGAATTCAATACTAGAATGAAATTAAACAACCGTATCTGTTAAGATAAAGGATGTTATAGCTTCACTTTTAGATGCTCAACGTTAGATATTTTACATTTATTACGAGAGGTCTTTAAACAATTGCATGCATTCCATCTATGCGCATAATTACATCAAAAACTTATTTTCAGATGTGAATGAATGTTCTGACAAAAGACCTTGTCATCAAAGCTGCAGAAACATGTACGGAAGTTATGAATGTAGTTGTCACACTGGCTACAAACTAATGGACGACCAACACAACTGCACAGGTACACCGACTAAGACAATTCAATACAATTTATTTGACTCTGACAATTTGTCTCTAATGCAAGTGAAATTAGGTTAATTATTACGATTATACCGTTACTATTATAGCCTATGTCTTCTACATCTTTGCTGATTTCAGATATTGATGAGTGTGAGGAAGAGGCAGGATTGTGTGATCATGAATGTCAAAATACAGAAGGATCCTACTCATGCAGCTGCAGGGAAGGATTTGTTTTGAGACATGGAGCTGAATGTGAAGAAAGTAAGGATTCCTGTGTGTACAACAGTTTATTTAGCGTTTCAAACCTATTGACACACAACCAAACACACATACAGACAGACAGACAGACAGACAGACACACACGCAGAGGACCTTGTGTTATTTTGGTAAACAAATTTATAACAGATAGTTTAAAGATAATCTAAATCTGCTCGATTGTAATTCTGCCGTTTCGACCATCTACTAGAGCCATCTGAGATGACCATGAAGTTTGCGTATCCAGCTGATTTCGATCCAGATCTTGTTGATATCAATTCTCCAATGTACATAGAAACTGTAGAAGCTATTGCATCCGAGGTATGTACATAACTTACATCAAAATTATGAAATCCACATCAGTTGAAACAACCATAAAGTAAGTAATAATGATACTATTACTAAATTTCAGACAATCCAAAAGTGCTCGGCTTGTGTGGAAAACAACTTGGAGACTTTCAACATGACGTTTGAGTAAGTGTCGACAAAATTGGAAAGAATTTATATGTACTAGCTTTTCTTATCAATTGTGTCTTTCCATAGATAGTGCCTCTGCAGGATAAACAAATAGGTTGGACCCAATAGAAATGCCTTAATCCTGAAAGCCCTTTCTTTGCATGACCTTTTACGGCCACAACAGCTGAATTGTGACATGATATGATGCTCGTCACCCCATTTTACCCCATTACCACGCACCCCCAAAAAAGCTAGTAATGTGAAAAACTGTCCAATCGAGCAGCTCAAAGTTGGTATCCTAGTGTAGGATGTAATTCTTCTCCAGGAATAAATTTTAAAATCTCTGATACAATTAGAATTTTTAGGGAACTCTTCTGATAGTCAATGTTTTAATGAGCTATCGCCCATCAGCAAATATCCTAGATTTAAATCTTTGGGAGGTATTATCTCAGGTCCAAAACAAGGGTATTGTCGTCCAAATTTTCTCAATATCCATAATTTTTTCTGATAAAAAGTAAATGAAAATGTATTTGCAGAAATGGCAGTATAATTGGATTCTTGAGCATGACGTTCAGTCGTCCTTTGACACGAGCCCAACAGAGTTCGGCCCTGTCTGAAGTGAGCAATAACTTTATGTCCAATCCTGTTCAGTTGATGGGTCAAAATGTGACTGTGATGGAAAATCCTGTTCTCGAAATGGAAAACGGAGTGAAAAGACAAAGTAAGATTCTGATTATTCAAAAAAAATTAACTCCGAAAATATTTATTTATAGCAAGAACATAATGTAATGCAAATCCATCTGATAATTTTAGAATAAAATTTTCGCCACCACGCATTATTTTTTGTGAATGACATATCCATATATCTTTCAGTCATTTGAAATCAATCTGACATTTGTTCTAATAAGTAGTAAAAGCTATTGCCAACTGAATTTGAATTCGTGGAAATCTATTTCAGTCTCTATCGGTACCGGCGATGTGTGCTTCATGTTCAATGCAGAAGGATACTGTAAGAGAGGATCAGTCTGTAGTGTCGGGAAAGATAACACTCCGTACTGCAAGTATGGGACTTTTAAAATTACAAAGCGTTAAAAATCTGTTTTCTCCTGACGTGTAGTAGTATTTTGGCTTGCACGGTATCCCACAAACAATTACGTGCAAATCTTAACAGCTGCCCCATTTTAGTGTGTACTGCCCAACCCAAAAGGGCTACAAAAACAGAATATCGCTTTGAATGCGCCCCTACACACAAGTGGGGTACTGGGAAACCATGGCATACAGAAATGTTAACACAAACATGCGGTGCGCAATAGCGCGAACACGTTTTGTTCTTAAACTCAAAGAACAAAAGTGCTTTGTTAATCCTTTGCAATAGTTGTACTTTATAAAATCCGTGTTGGGTGTAGGTGGGTCGTCATTTTGACAGGTGGTCAGTGTCGCCAGAAATGTTGGTTTGGCTGCACTTGATTAATCCAGTCATGGTTGATTGAACTGGGGGTTTGGGGACATACAGTGCTTATTTCCAAATAATTACCGCCCGCGTACGTAGTACGACGGGAAGGTAATATTTTTAGTTTATTCACCAGGCGGCCTTTTTGCTACTTGCTCAGAATTGTTAAGCGGGCGGTTGGCCTTCGACTGAAAGGCTTTCTTGTTTTTAATTAAAAAGGTGTAAACAAGGATACACAGGAGATCAATGCGACGAAGAGGTCCCGTTTGTTGTGTCTCCCGTGGAATCATACCTGATTGCTTCGGTAGCTGTGCTTTTCGTCGCCTTCTTTACCGCGTGTCTCGTTATGTACGACAGGTGAGGAACATTTCACTCCAGTAGGGTCGCCAAACCAATATTTTACCGAAATTTCAATTGTAAAGCTTATGAAATCGTGTAAAACAGTGGCGGATCCAGCAACAAGTGATGCTAGCCCAAGAATTCCAGTCCATAACTGAACTCTTTGGGGCTCTTTCACACTGTACGATTTTTATCTGATTGCGACTGCGATTTATTTTTTTGTTACAATAGGCTGTACACAAGCTGGTGATGTTGTCACAGTCGCATAGTGTAAACATGTCGATTGAGTCCTGTACAACCCATTTGTTGTGATAAGAAGAATCGCAGTCGCAATGAGAAAAAAACACACAGTGTGAATGAGCCTTTACTGTAACATTTTATATTGTTGTAGGACAAAGACTCTTCGTTTTTGGATGCAGGAAATGCAACATGCTGTCAAACTGGGGTAAGCTGCAAAATGCAAAGAATATCTCAGAATTTATTTCCTTGCTAAAATCTAGTGATATTAGAAAGTTCACCTTTTTAATGCCTAACAAATACACCAAAAAGATGATTAATATCACATTTTTTAAAGTTTTTATCAGAAAATATTTAAATATATATATACATATATATATATACATTAAATGTATATATACATTTCCGTTTTTTGTTCATGTAAACAGTTGTCTATCGTCATATTTTAGACTAGAAAAAGTGAAGAATGATTCCTAAAGATGATAGATACAAAACCAATGTCAAAAATTGTATTTTATAATGTTCCCATGGAGTGTGACTATAATTAAGCAGCAACAAACTTGTAATCAGACATTAATAAGACGCGTGTTCATTATTTTTTCAGAACGATGTCTGGATCTTTCCGACAAGGAAGCCCTCGACCCCAAGTGTTTCGACAAACCTCTCGCTTCAAACGTCCAACACCACCACTTGCTCCATCCGTTTGGCATCTTCCCTCCAGAACTAAACTTGGGGATGGAAGATACAATACGATGTACAACATGCCATACTTCAGGATGGCCAGAAAAAACAACCAGTATTCAGTGTACTAGACTGGGGTGTAAAGTGATCCAGAACCGAGATTAATTTCTCTATCATAGATCCAACTTCGGTTCTCAAGTTCCAATAGAAAAACACAGTTTTGTCCTAAAAGGAAAATAAATAGATCTAAGTTTTGAGAGACAGATACGATCCTTTCTTTCATGACCTTCAACCTAATTGATAGTCTCATTGTATTTGTCTTTAAAATGACTCATAAAAGCTAAGAATGCTTTTACTAACTCTTTTGAAATAAAGGTTCTTGTAAAACAGGCTAATTATTCTAAATAATGTGTTGAATGTCATTGATCTTACATCTACAAAATGTTCAGATTACTTAGAAATAAATTTGCTATTTGGGGAATTTTTCATATTTCAATTTTTTCGCTTTGCATTTCTTACATACAGAAAAACTCAACAGAATATTTTGGAGCTAACTATGTGCAAGAAGTTGGCCATTACGGCGAATTGAAAAAAATAATGTTTTGCATAAGTACCATCTTTCTCTACACAGCCGCAAATGGCAGGCTAGCTGTTCTAGATTCAAACCCAACTGGGAATTCGTCACCTGTTGTTGGTAAAGCAACTTCCTATCTTCTAACAGCCTTTTGTTTGTTTGAATCAAACATTTGCAAGATTAAGTAGATTTTCGTATTGTTACCGCCCGCAGGAATGGGGAAGGTAATGTTTTCATAGGTGTGTGTCTGTTAAACGGGGGAGGGGTACTCAGATCCAGCCGGGGGAGGGGTACTCAGGTCCATCTGGGGGGGTACTCAGTCCTAGCCAGGGGGGGTACTCAGTCCTGGGGGGGAGTACTCAGTCCCAGGGGGGGTACTTGGTCCCAGGAGGGTACTCTGTCCTAGGGGGTACTCGGTCCAGGGGGGTACTCAGTCCCAGCCGGGGGGGTGTACTTGGTCCTAGGGGGTACTCAGTCCCAGCTGGGGGGGTACTCAGTCCCGGGGGGGTACTCCAGCTGAGGACCCCCCCCAAACTTTTTTTTGGAACTTTTTTTTTCCCAATTTTTTTTTTT
>JBCAUG010731355.1:0-11974 GCA_038406175.1 Haplosyllis leylae | reverse complement strand
ATTGGAATGAAATCCCACCAGATGACCCACAAGAACAGGCAATCCAGATGGAGATTCATGAAATCTACCAGGGATACAGTAGACAGCCACCATACTATCAACCCCGACAATATGGGAACAAGCCCCAGGGGAATAGATACCAACAAGACAGAAACAGCAGCCCAAACAACAACAGGTTCCTAGGACCGACACACTCTACCCGAGACACCAAAACACCATGGTAGCCAACCAAGTATACATGTCCAACGGAATGGGTCCACACCCCAATGTGAATTACACATCAAGCAACTTCAACACCAGACAAGTAAACCAGAGCTGAGGACCTCAATTCCCAACAAGCATGAACCAACCACATAACTACAACTACCAGCAAGGTAACTCACAACAAACACCAAGGTCCAATAGCTTTGCACAAGCTGACACAAACCAAACACAAAAGATGGGAATTGGCAAAAATGCCAACACCATCATCAAGGAACTAACCAAACTCCTCAATGAATACAAAACCATGGCACACCAGGTACAAGAAGTATAAATGGCAGTGCCATCATGCAGCATGTGGGATCTAGGCCAAAGAACTGAACCACTGCAGAACCACATAGAGAAATCAGAGTGACTAGACCAAATTAAAATTGGCACCAATTCACCCAACAACAAAAAGGAAAGCCCCCAGACTACAAATACTAAACAATCAAAACACGCCACCACCAACCAGGCAGAGGCACCAAATGAAATGAAAGTTTGCAAAAACTTCAACACCCCAACAAAACTGGACCCCATAGGTCCACCTAACCAGGTCAATAGACCACCCAATGATAGCCCATCAGCAGCTACTGAAGAGTCCCCAGGACCTACAGAAATACTGTCACTACACATTAACAACACACAGACATCAACATATAACATCAGTATCGGCAGCACTAATGCCAAGGCCCTGTTTGACTCAGGCACTATGCTAAGCTGCATCTCAAAAAAGATTTTATGACAGGATCCAATAAAACCAATTGGATAACATCATGGACACTAATGCAGGACCCCCCCCCCATCATAATTACATCAGCATCGGATGATGAACTCATCAACTTAGGATGCTGCAGATTACTCATCAATGTAGGGCCACAAACTTTTGAATACTACTTTCAAATCATCAAGAACTTAAGACAAGACCTTATACTAGGACTCAATTTTCACAGAACCTTCAAGATATTGCAAGACATCACAGATGAAGACAAACATTATTTACATATAGCAGAAACAAGGCAATAACATTCAGTATACAAGCACAAGAATCAAATATGAAAAACTACATCAGTACATGAGAGTGCACAAGACTGGAGCCACAAAGCTGGAAACAGTTCATTGTAGATGCCCCCAAAACACTAAAAGAGGGCCAGACATACGGAGTTGATTTCAGCCTCAACAGTCTGCCAAAAGGCACCATACCACTCCCAGTTATGTTCATTTCTTTACAGAATGCAATGGACATGGAGTGTGACCAAATGTGAACTTTATGCAATCTTTGTATCAGTTAGGAAACTCATCTACCTGATTCACAGATACAAACTAACAATCAGAACAGATCACAGACCACTGCGCGAAATTCTAACAGGCACAGCCCAAACACAAAACTCAGCAACATCAGAGGAACTGCAATGATGAACAGCTGAAATCTGAGATTTTAACCCTACAATAGAATACAAGAAAGGCTCATTGGACCTCATTGCTGCCAGCCTATGTAGGTTCTACACCAGAGAGCACTACACACGCAACATCATGCTGGAAAACACTGAATCCATACATCTGGAAAAGAAAGCAGAAATTAACATGGTACAAATGAGAGCCAAGATGGCTGAATGGGAAAATACCACACCAATGCCACCAGAACTACAAATAAAGGTTCATGACATCCTAAAAGTGACAGATAAGAGACAAATGATCCTGAATGCCAATAGGATTCTGGACAGCCCCAATCCTACAAAACTGCGAGAGCTACAAGAAAATGACCAGTCAATCACTGCACTAAGAAAATCCAGAAAAACTAGCATTACAGCAGATGAAGATAATGTACTGCATTACATTATTGACAACATAGGTGGAACATTCAAAGCCATACTACTCCCTAAAGCATTATGACCATGGATCATAGCAAGCATGCACCAATTTTGTGGTCACCAAGGCAGAGACCATTGTTTCAATAAGATCAAAAGAATATATTTCTGGAATGGAATGAAGAATGACAATTCATTTCAGACTGCAAAATCTGTAAGATGTAATCACCAAATTTAGGTAAATATATGAACTTACACATGGAAGTCAGTTCAGCACCAATGCACTTCCTAGCCATGGACACAATAAAAATAAGAAACAGCAAATCACCCTACCAGTATGCATTCACCCTTATTGATATGCTTACTAATTACATTTTTGTGATCCCTGTAAAATACATTGATGGAAAAACCTTAGTACACGAATACAAAGTGTACCTACCTTTTGGATGGAGAGAAATTCCTGTTAGACAATAGGACAAGCTTCATCAATGAACAGTGGAAGAACCTCACACAGTCACTGGCATTTAAACACACCCAGTCAAGTCCCAGAAACCCCAGAGCCAACAGCAAAATCAAAAATGTGCACAACTTCCTAAAAAGTACAATGAAGAAGATAATGCATGGTAACCCCAAAATGCCCTGGCATGAAACCATACAAATAGCAGCACACAATTATAACACATTCCCAAGTGTTTGCAATGGAAACTCATGATTCCTCCTTCTCTTTGGCAGAGAAGACTCCAACCCACTCAGGTTATGAATCAGCACCACGCACATACAACCACATGAATTTAATACAATATATCAAGATAATGAAAAGGTAAAAAGTAATTTGAAAATCCCCAGTAGGTCTTTCTGCAAATGACAGAGAGGTTGTCATAGCCAGATTCTGGTTAGCACCAAGTGACCCCAATTCATCATGGCTAACACCGAGCAAGCATAAACTCAAACATGCTAGATGACCAAAATGGGCACTGGTCATGCATGAGTGCCCTCTGCCAGGGTGCAACACTCTCTGTGATAATTGTTACTTAAGGTACTTGTTAACCTGTTTTTGGGATGATTATGTATTGAGTCACTGACATGTAACACAACAAGAAGTACTACAATAAAGCACATCCACTGTACAGATATCTCAATGAATGTCTTAGAGTTATCTATGTGGAATGCTGAGACAATCACATATATGCAAGATATTGGTATGTCAACCAAGTGCAGACACTACTCAGCATAGCCATACCAAGAGATGTATCAGTCTTATTTATCCATCATTAATTAACCTGTTGTTAAGTTACCCATTATTAGTATGCATTGTCACTATGCTGTATCATGGTGACTCCTATAAATGAAGCCATGTGGCCTGTGAGCATTGAGCCATATGTTATTAAGTAGTACCGGGATGAGAATCACCACTGCACTATATGACTAGTGATGCCTCACCAGTCTAGGCTAGTCACACCACAAGATAACAACTTTGCTGGGTAAGGAACCTACCAGTACACTGTGTACCCATTCTCAAGTGTTGCCATCATTGTCCAGATCTACACAGACTAGATCTATTGCATGTTGTTTTTTATTTTTACAAAGGTGCAGATTGAAAATTCTCTTTAAATACTAATGTCACAAATTAACATTTTGACCCAATTCCCCTTAACCCCTGGGACCCCCAAAAACCTACATATATTAACACCCACATCATTCCTCTGAAAGATGCTGCTGCCAAGATGTTGGCTGGTTTATTGCAAAATTACTTGAATGACCTGGAGTTGCTGAGAATTGGCATATTTCAAAATTAACTAAAAAGGCTACTAGGATATGTCTTAAGGTAGCTTGAGTCCAAATTTGACAAAAATTGCTATGGAAAGTGTCCCAAATTACTGATAAGAAATGTTCACACATGATGCTATAAGGTGGTTTAAGTGTAAAATGCAGATGTATCGAAAAAAATTACACAGTGTGAATTAACCTTAAAACCAATTTCTGAGCTGCTCATGGGAAGTCTGCAATTTAGAAATAAAAATTTCAAAATCGACTCCACAGTAACCCTTTACTCCCTTAAATAAAATTGTAAGACTGTAAGATTGTAAGAACCTTTAAATGCTGCTATCTGTGGATCTCTGTGTGAGAATTTGTGGTCACAAGTATGAAATCACTCATGCGTAATTCTTCCATGATTCACTGACTCGATAGCCCCTGCTTTCGTTGTGTACAGTGGCCGTACTAACAAGCAATTAAATTAAATTGCCTACGATTTTTTAACAATGTCACTGTTTGAGACTCAACATGTTATCGTACGAAGATGTAACAGGGAGATTCGTTTTGGTTGACTGGTAGTTGTTACATGGTTCATCTTTCTTAAAAATGTATTACGGCCAGCAGCGCAATTGTCAAAGTTCTCTATGCAGTTTAATATAAATCCACGGTTCTTCAAAGAATTTCAAACAAAAAATTACTAAAATTTTCAGCATTTTACAGAAATTACATCACATGGATGGAAAATTTAATGTAAATGAGATAAATACTTCCATTTAGTTGCTCTTTGTAAACGTTTTCTCAGAAAGACATGTTAAATCATTTACGTAAATTGTAAAAGAAAAATTAATTTTCTAAATGTTGCAGAACATTCATTTTTATTGTTTGCGAAACCCGTTGAATCATCTGATGAATTCACCAAACACTTTCATCTTAAAGAAAGTCCTCCTGCGTGACCGCAAGAGTCGTACTGCCGGGGCGTATCCTGTCCATAGCGTGTTGTGTCGGGGGGGGGGGGTGGGGTACCCTTGTGCAAGTCCTGACTAGGGTACCCCCCCCCCCGGCCAGGACCAGGACAGGGTTACCGTCAGCTGGCCTGGCCATGACCAGGACAGAGATATCCTCCCAGTCAGGACCAGGACATGGGCACCCCACCTCCTCCCCGGTGAAAGAACTGAAAACATTACCTTTCCTCGTACTTCGTACGCGGGCAGAAATAATATTCTGATTTTATTGAAGACATCACCGGATCATAATAGTATTAAGACACAAAGCCACACAATGTGAAGGTGTGAAACAATTCTTGGGATGAAAATAAGCATGAGATGCGTACTAATTCACTCACTCTAGCGGTATTGTGTAGAAAGATATCAGTCACTCCCCCGCAACAATTTGAAAAGGGGTATCCGCATCAGTGCTTCCTTGTTGCTGAAAGCTCAGGCAGGGATAATGAGCAGATTTCCTGGTACTTTCGATGACCCCCAGACAGACACATCAAATATTAATACCAATTTTATTTTTGATATGGCACATTACAAAGGTTTTCAAAAAAGTGACACAAATTGAGCACACATACACGAACTGATGTCTCTTTTCACATCAGGTGAACTATCATGTGAGGTTTTGGGAAAATAAAAATGTAAGCAAAACATAAAGTACAAAAATAAAATAGAAAGAAAAACCTATCTAACACGACACCAAATATTTTCCATTTATTCCTGTTTGCCTCTGGGTTCCTTTTTTTGTACTTTTCACTGCGAATAGGAGAATAAAAACAATTGTTGTCTCTGAGCAATTGCTCCTTATTTCCTGATGGGCTGTTGTCTGCCACGATGTTTTCTTTCCCAACTGTTTGCCCTTTACACTCCTCTGGACATAGAAACCTTCCCAGATGACCGACTACAATCTGCATAATAAATTCAATATGTGATACAACAAATGCACTTCATTGCTCATCGGAGGAACAAAACGTCGTCACATTTTGCGTGCATTTTATCGTTGGTTTTTGTGTCTTGTTGGTTAATCGATGGCTCTGCTAATTGTTACGAAAAAAGAACAGGCAACACTACTTGCTTATAAATTGAAATATTTTAGTTCATTTGTAAGTTATAGTCCTGTCAGCTCTTACCATTTCAAGTATCTTTGGCATTGGTCGAACACTTTGTGAGAGATTGATTATAAATACCGACAAAATGATTCCAAAAGCGACCAAGAGGATAATAATGCTGAAGAAATGACCTGAAAGGCAATAAAAAGAATTACAGAAGGCATTGAGGATTCGCTATTTTCTTGTTCTGTAAAACAACTAATCGAAAATGTTTTTTTCCTTGTGCGTGTCTAAATTCCTTGATAAAAAGATATGACATGTAGATTCAAACATTCAAAAAAATCATTCTATCAGACCAAAAGAACAATAAATCACCTATCTTCGCTGTAGATGTTGATGGGCTTGTGCTGAATATAAGAATCAACAAAAGGAAGAAACTTGAAAACAAACTCATCCCTGAAATTAATAAAATGTGTAATTAGACTTTATTTGAGAATGACTTTGAATTTTGAGCCTTTATTCCAACAGGGAATTATTGCCCTTGAAAAAGGAAATTTGATGAATGACTTCAGGAATATTTAATGAATTTCTGTCACAGTCTCATAATACATAATTGTAATTCTCAACAATTATTAAGACTACTTTGCCTTGTGACCATATCGGATTATTGTATTATCCGCCAGTTTATTAACTCATTGAAAGTGATCATTAATGGTCTAATAATGCCAATGCCTCCCCACAGCGTGCAGCTTCAGAACTTCAGCAAAGTAGAAATAGTAGAAATAGGAAAAATAAACCAATTTAAGCAGGAAATGGTAGCATTAGTGCGAAAGATATCTGAGCTAGTTATGATGACAGTTTACGCAAATCGTTTATTTTAATGCTGATACACTTACAATGTAATGGGAAAGCGGCAGAACTTTCGAAGTAGATATCATATACAAACATCATCTTGCCAGTAGATATAATGAATAAATGAATGTGGTATTTGATTGCCTAAGGTAAATTTTGGTGCCATGTATTATGAAGCCTTTTGCTCTGTCTCTCTAAAATGTGCCGTTTTGTCTGTTTGTCTTCAAATACTGTTAACAGTAAGCTTTTCTATAAGCGGGAAATAAACTCGTTGATGTAGAGATTTTGTGCAGGTTGACAGAATCTAGTTTTCCCAGAATTAATTGTTTTCCTCAGAATAAGATGGCTTCTACATGTCGTTTGTTCCTAGTTTTCTTCCTATATTTCGTAAATTTCTGCCAAATCCTGGCAGAATTCTGCCAGCATTGACATTCAATGGTTGTGACCCATTGTATGTCAATGCTGGCAGAATTCTGCCAGGATTTAGCAGAAAATTACGAAATCGATTGTCTTCCAGCCTTATATGTTGACTAAGGCGACTGCTTTTAGCACATGATTTGTGCGGTAGAGTGAAATGTGAACAATAATCAACTGAGTGAGAAGAACCAATCAACACTGCAAATTACCTTTTTTCTAAATAAACAAAGAAGAACGGCACTCTGTGAACAAAGAGAAATTCGCAGAGGAATAATGTCATTTTTTATACTTAAGTTAAATTGACCACATTTACTTTTTCATACTTGTGACGACTATTACCAAAGGTGGATGGCAGTGTTAGTTACACTTAAGACTATTGGCGCCAACAGCCGAATATTTTTATTGTCATGCGTTTTGTTAAATTTGACGAAAAAATTGCATCCCTCCCCGAGTCTGGATTCGCCACCACTGGTGACCATTGTCATTGCAAAAAGTTGATCTGTGGCACCACGTTCGTGTTCTGAATGTCTTGAACTGAGTTTGTAGTTCAGATCTTTCAATGAATTAACTGACTTGATCCAAATGAAAAATCCAGTATATTCTCCATAGTTCTGCTAAAGGGTTTATTCGCATTTTTAAAAAACTCAGAGTTGTTGAAGTCCTTAAGAAACCAGCGCCAGTGTAAAGAAAATGCCTCACATATTCTATCTTTGGGATCCTCGTAAGAGCTTCCACAAGTGTTCAGATTAACATCAATATCCTACACCTAAATTGTACAAACCGCAATCATCGTAGCTATAAATATATCCGCTAAAGAAATATATTATAAAGGGAATCGCTATTACCATAAAACAACATTAAAGTTTTGTTTATATTTTGAACTAATCTTTAGCGTGCAGATCTTCTGAGGAAATCCCACGAATTAAAAAAAATAATTGAGTTTAACTTGATGTGGAGATCAAATTGAGTTCAAATTGATAATATTTTGGTTAGAGTAGGGTTGGGTGGAGCCTTGGATCACCAGCTGGTCTATTACGACCAAAGTATACAATTTTACCCGAGCTTTCGTTGAATTTGCTGAAAATTGGGATGATTTTTCTGTTGCAAGTAAGGAACGATGAACACGCTGTTCAGACGAAACAGCTCCTCTGTTTTCATTTTTGCAGCCAAACAGCATAGAAATCAGAACAAACTGAAAACAATAAATACCCTGTGTCTTTTTGAAGCAAGGAACTGATACTCACCCAGAGATGTTCTGTCTGGTCTATGAGCTGGTATCCAAAACATGAATAGTGATATGACAGATAGAAGCAGTGTGGGAAGAATCATCAACTTGATCTGGAAGCTCACCCTCCGTTTTAACGTCAAAGTGAACGTTAAATCACTGTACGGTTCTGTGCAGCAGTCGTATTTCGTCTTGCTGAATTGTACCACATTTTCTGTAATTTCCCATTCTGCATTTGGCACATAATCGGTCAGATTCATACCCTGAGTTGGAAATGAATGTAATTAGAACGGTGGAAAGAATCGAGTTCTTCCTAAATTCGATCTGTCAAACTGAACCAATTGAGCAACTCAGACAAAAAGGGATTTATTGTTATCTTTCAAAACACTATTCATGGGCACATATGTTAATAGTTTCTAATGGTTTTTGTAGTGAAAAATAGCTGGTAGGAAGTCTGCAAATAATAATTTTAGATATTGAGCTTGTGTCTTGAAGGTAAAAAGGAATGATACAATCCGTTTAAGTTGTCTTCGTCCTCAAGAGAGACATATTGAAATAAAAATCTAAAAGTTATAACTATCATGCAACTGAACAAAACTATTTCAATTCTTTTCTGCCCAGGGGCACACTGTAAATTCACATTTGTGGAAGCAGTAAAAATATTCTGTTTTCAACTTCGCAATCCAGTATTTTTATTCAGCTTTTCCTCTAAATAACAATGTCAAACAGTAAATGAAATTCGAAGTCATAAGTTATATTTGGTAGACTTCTTGGATGAAATTGACCGAATTCCAAGCTAATTACTATTCGCTCACACAAAAATCCTAGCTGGAGCATCAACATAATTATCAGGGGTCGGGAGCTAGGCCGAGTGCTTGAAACTTTAATGATTGCAAAGCACGAAACATGCCTTGACTTCCATGGAGCATCCGAGAGATGGGTTTAAATCCATCTGCATCAGAATAATGGCTGAATTAATGTCAACCAAAAATTATGGCCAAAAGCAAAAACTATGAGACATATTTTGAGTTTTTCTGCTGAGCTATTATTGAGATTAACTTTTTTGCTTTTGTGCTTTTTTGCTTTTGTGACAGAAATTTCATTATTTCAAATATTTCTAATGCTTCAATGAAGCTGAGAAAATTATGGCCAAATCTATAATTTTTTTATTAGCACTTTGCAATTTAGCCAAATGCATATTTGAGATTAACATTTTAGAAGAAATCAAAAAAGATAATTGCATAAAACTTTAATGAAACTTCAATGTGCTCCAATTTAGTGCATTTTTGTGAGTGCACAAAGGTATAGAGCTTCTTGCATCCACTTTATGAGTGCAATCATGTTGTCTGCACTCATCTGTACTCATGCGCTCACCCACCACTCTTGGTGCTCGGCCCAGCTCCCGACCCCTGATTATGGTATTTTCCTCATTTCCCAATGGTCACCGATGCTTTTCAGCTTTAATCTTCAGGTCATACCTCGTCGCCGGTGCGAAGATGCAAATCTACTTGTTTTGTATTGTGAGTCCAGGAACCAAATTTCAAAAAACATGTTTGTACATCGAAAGGATAATATGTCATTTCAACCTGGAAAAATCATTGAAAATTATATCAGCAACAAAATAAGTAAAGGTAGACAATATACCAGGAAATCAGAATGAGGTTGCAAATTTAATTGATGGGTATTATAACTCCATGAGCCGAATTTTAGTACACATTTCTGGACATCGAAAGGATAATATGTCATGTCCATCTGGAATAAAAATCAACGAGACGTATGGATTGATGATGTGAGAGCTTCATGTTATTTCATATAAACGTAAACATTATAAGAGTTTTCATCTACCTCACAGGATGATTTGTATTTGACAGGGGGTACCCAGAGAACAGTTCCATCGTAGGAAGCCACTACTAATTCTTTGTGTTCTTCTTCTTCCTTAGCACCCACACTGGAAATATCACAAAAATTTATGATCAAGTTATCCCTTTGATCTTCAGATACTGCGCAGAAATTTTTTTTGTTTGTAAAGCATAAATCTGAAACTTATTTTGAGCAATATAGATATCAATGACTGAAGAAAAAGCAGAAGGAAGGAAATTCATGAAATTGATATTTTTAGCGGAATTCTTGAGCTGTAATTTTTTTCGGTACACATACCAGCGATAAAAATAATACTACGTCTTAGATGAAATATTAGAAAATCTTTTGGTTAATAAATGGTATTCCCGTTTGTTACCGACTCTATTGAGTTAGTATTTTGGAGGGATTTCAATATTATGGATAATTAATCTGCTTTGTGACTCCATTCCTTGCTGCATGGAAATGGGATATGGACTCGCTTTTAACTGTAAAGGAAATTATTGAAACAATAATTAAAGAGACTGTCGAACTTCAGTAAGATCTGTAATGGTTGAAATAGGCTCACCATATAAGCCATGTAGTCAGTTGATTGAAGGGGAGCTAATCTTTGCTACTGTAAAGTGTCAGTTTTTCCGGAATGCGCAAAGTTGGCAACGTTGATAATTTTGCACCCTAATAGAACTGGATTAGTACTGCATAGGAAATAATACCGTCTGTGCAACTTAAAATTTTGTTGCAGTTCATTAAATTGGACTTGATGTGATTGATAATTTATTTCAAAATTTATGCAGTATAAGTATGCCAACAATACGAGCTTTGTATTAAGGGAAAACTCGACTGCCTATCGTTGTTTCTTGTTGCCTCGCACAAGCAATGGAACTGATCTGAGGTAAATGAAATGTAAACTCAGCAGATGCCTCCCATTATTGCTTGTGTCAAATTGGTCGAGATAATCTGTCTGATGAGTGGCGAACGTGACAAAATCAGAAAATATTGTACTCTGTTGGACTTGTTGCATCACAACAGCTTGTTCAAGAGGAAAGAATGGTACAAAAATTCAAATTCACATCTTAATTAACCATTGCGGTGAATACAAGAATGAAGGTGGAAAAGTTTTTCACGAAGGAAAATCGACAGGCAGAGGTAGATACTTCCAGGACTGTCATATCAATTTTTAATAAGAACCTTCTACATCTACAAGATTTGGTAGAATTTGTTGGAGTTTCGTTTTCACGAAAAACTCGAAAGACTCACTTGTTCCATAGGATAATGTCGGGAACGCAAAGAGAATTCTTTGATAATCTGACAGAGCCACATCCGCCGTACTCATCTGGGTTCCATTTCATTGTTTCATCATACCATGTCTGACGTGAAGAAATACAACAACGGTTTGGTTTTAATTGAATTCTTTATCTAAATACCAAGATGGAACAGAATATTGTTCTAACCAGCAGAAATTGGAGGCATCAAATTGTTCACATTTGTCGGTGGATAGAAAATATCCATTAACGAGAATTTGAGATCACGTCATTTGAACGCGAGTTTTGAAGAGTAGACATTCATCATTTGATGGCCCAAAATTTAAGTTGCGGTAATAGCCGTGTAGACCCTAATAAGTCCGCAGTAAATGGTCCGCAGTAAATGTAAACGACATTGGAAACGACGTACACGACGTGTCATGTCCGCGTAAATGACAGCGCCATCTTGAATAAATGTGTGTGCAGAACTGATTTCATTTCTTTTGTTATATTATATGGTGTCAGAAGAAAAAGG